>CAEFZY010017514.1:0-131562 GCA_903066815.1 Brachyrhaphis roseni | reverse complement strand
TATATATATATATATATATATATATATATATATATATGACATTTCTAATTTGTCTCTGTGTGTCAAGATTGATATTAATGCTAAACTCTTAAAATATAAAATGGTATAGATAAATTAAATGAAACAAGATCTATTTTTGGGAGTTTTTTTAGAAGTTTTTTCCCTTTGTTGGATTCAAGTTTTGTGTTATGAGGTCGGACTTGAGAGATGCTGCCACTACATGCAGAATTAGAAACTTTTCTTAAGGAAAGTAATGGAAATGATTAGAAAGATATTCCTTTTTATGCTCCAGAAATTATAGATTTCTATATCACTTGTTAGGTTATTGGTACAGCCAAAGAATGACTAAAACAAAAGAAAACACAGATCTTTAGAATAACATTCCTCCACTAAATAAGGAAAGGAAGAACTGCAGCTAAAAGAAAAATTGCATCTTTTAGAGAGATAGGCTAACCTAAGGGAAGACAACCATCTCAACAGTAATAAAGCATTTATACACAGTCAAATTCAAGCCATTTATGTTTAAAAAGGCTTGACAGCTGGAATTTGGAAAGTCAGCATAAATAAAAAATCTGATATCTCCATCTGAACAAAACAAAGCTCATAGGAAAAAAAAAACCAAACGTCATATGTGTTGAGCTATAGAGTGAATAAAAAGAAAATCAGAAAACATAAAGACATAACTGGGAAAAGTAAGAACACATGAATAAAATCTATTGGAGAAACTTTTATTTGACTTCAGTCTGCCAGCAAAGGATATACAGGAACGGATCATTTGAAACTGAAGATATTGTCTGTGGGAAAAGAGTTAACTTATTCAACTAGCCAAAGTAAAGCTGTTACTGTAGTTTGTGCCTTCTAAACGTATTCACATCCCTTGAACACATAGCAATTGTGAAGCAGATAGAAAATGACAAATGACAATAGTTATAAAATATGGATTTCTTTCCTTGAAGTTGTTTTGTTTGCTGTGGAAAATATTCAGGCTTCAGTACAAATAATTATGCACATGTTATTGTACTCTAAATGATATGCATGCTGAAAATGGCTCACATTGGAACTTTTATTCAGGACAGGCAATGACAGCATCCAAAGACTCGCTCACTGTAAATGAGCATATAAAATATATTCATACACTTGAAAAATGGAAATTAGGCCTTAATGGTTTTAAATCGATATGGTTTCCATTGCATGTTTGAATTAGGTTTACTTTCCAGCGTATTAGGTAGAAGAAAGAAAACGTGCATTTTTTAAATTTCAAACACAAAAAGGATTTATTTATTTTTTGACATTTAAACAGCTTATTTCCCATCTTTTGTACTTGTATTACCTTCACAGCGGTAGCCTAATTCATTGTTTTTATTTTAATAAATTTTGTTTGTTTCCACCATGGAGCTTCACTGTTACAGATAAAGATTCCAGCTGGCATGTGTACCGTGAAGAAGAATTGGAACGCTTCAGTTTTTATGGCAAGCTGTCAGACACAAAGTTTTGGGTATAATTGAAAGTCCCTCACACACTGAGGCTGACAGATGTGGAGACCTAACCAAAGTATGGTACCGACTGATTCTGTGCTCTGACTGTCCTTTGCACAATGCATGTAAGTCAGCATGTTGATGGTTATGTCAATAGCAATTAACCACGAAGAGAAGACCTTCTGCGCCATTACTGTTTACTGTTATATGACTACCAGTGAAATTTACTATATTTATTTTACATGCAGATAACAGGCTTCTCACTGCTATCAACCAAATGAAAGGAGTCATTATTCCATTTAACAGAAAGTGGGTATTCTGTGCTTTCAGCAGGCAGGTATGATTCAAACCTATCCAGCAGGAGCCATATTTACTGGAATAATTTATTCTGAGAAAATGAGAGTTCATTTTTTAGCAAAGTTTAAAGTCTATCTGGATGATTAATTTTATGAAGCTTAAGGTCAGCATGTGCTTCAAAAATAGTTTTCTCCTTAGCCACTAGTGTAATTGTGGAAATTTAATGTCAGAACTAATGACATCAGCCTTAATGCTACACTCATGTCAATCTCAATAGAGAACATTACCATCAATCATTATATGTTATTATAGGGGCACAAAGCAGAAATTGTGTCTCCTGAGCACTTTGCTTGTCCTCTTCCTACGCACACGCTGAAGTTTTTACATTCAGTCCGGAGGCTGATCAAAGGTCATAAATGTGATGGTTTAATGAGATCTTTCTGGCTCCGAATTACCCACAATGACCTAATTGCCTGTGAAACATCACTCGCAAACAAAGACTTTCACATATAGACACATCTTCTTCTGTGTCTTCTCCCTTTTAGTCTGTGTTGCTTTCTTTTTCACTTGCCATTTAAGTTTCGTCTGTTATCTCTTTAGATGATCCACCTCCATGAAACGTATTTGTTAAAGTGTTGTGCAAATTAGTGAACATTTTCATATACAGTGATGTTACAAGAAAAGTTAAGTTCTTGGCCCACATACAAAAACTTCATGTGTGATGGAAAACTAATGCATCATATTTATTCCTCTGGTGAAAGATGGTGGAAGCAGCGTCATGCTGTGGGGATGCCGCTGTTAAGCAGGGACTGGGAAGCAGGTCAGAGTTAATAAAAAAGATCCTGGAAGTAAGCATGTTAGAGGCTGCAAAAGCATTAAAGTCAATAACCCTAAATGTACAAAGTCAGAGATCAATGTAAGCATTAAAAATGCACAAATGCAAACTAAATAATTACCTAATATGCATATGAAATGAGTAAATCTGATAACATTTTTGTGCAAAAAGGTATTGCTTAAATTCACATATGTCCCCAGATTTTGATTGAAATGATTAAACACACAATTTAAAAAAAATCTACAAATAAAATATTACATTAAGGTTTTTTGTACCCCTAACTTTTTTTCATAAGTTTATAGATACATAGCGTATATAACATGACTCATGTAAATTTAAGCAACTAAAAACTGTTTAGCTCGAGGTGTTTTAGCTCTTGAGCTTCTACTGCAGAGTCACACATCATTGTCTCTTTCCACAGATAATTACTCCCATTGCTGCCCTTTATTCCAGTCTCAACTTGATGGATGCCTCTGTCCTCCAACAGACAACAGCATCGTTTCATTTTCTGTTCTGCAGCATTGCTCTTAAATCTTGCCATAACTCTTAAATCTATCGAATGCATACCTGAAAAAGAAAAGCTGTTTCTGGAAAACGCATCAAGAGCTGAAGACAGCACTGAATTCCTGATACATTTCTCAGTATTAAAAGACATTAGATATGTAAATGACTTACACATGCATGCATATTTTAGTCCCAACATTTGCTTAAAAGGCTTGTGTTCCCATCTTAGCAGTAAGAAGGCATGCAAGTCATATTTCCTGTTACCATCTCTACCTGATACTTCAGAAGAATCTGAAGCATCAGGTCTGTCTGGTGTGTACAAGCATATGCACTCACTATGTCAAAGGATGTTTGAGAAAGACAAGCTTCCTGTTTCTAATTTGTCCTGCCTTTTCCTGATGAACTGAAAATATACTTTGAATTCTAAAAACAAACTGTTTTTTGCACTCTTGTTTTGGCAAACCATCTCTCACTATCAGTCACTATTGATCCCAACTAGGAAAATCTAGGAAAACAATAAAACAGGGGAGCAAACGATGTAAACAAAATGAGCATGGAGGCAAAAACCTTTAGCTAGAGAAATATGTAAAACCATAAATGAAATAAACAATGTACAGTGTTGGAAACCCTGAAAAGTAAAGTGGAACCTAAAGATATCTACCCTATAATTTAATCATTTGTTTATCTATTTATTGGGCTTTTTGACACACTTAAATGTGTCAGATAATCAAAAACAAACATTACCTGTGCAAATTAAAAATCAGTTTTCAAATTATGAATTTTAGGAAAAGAGGGCTATGCAAACCCACTGGACACTATATTAAAAAGTGATTGTCCTCTACACCACATAACTGGCTGGGTTACCATTTCAATCATGCAGGCTTTTTTTGTTTGATTCTCTAGTTTCAGATATGAAGAGCAACCAAGACAACAGAATAATTCATTTGGTAAACTGTGTATTTTTTTATGGTCAGATACTGTAGTTAGAGATACATTTACAAGCTTTAGGTAAAAAAATCTTGCTGCCTGACTCAGCCAGCATGATGTCAGAAGGAATTTCACTGCTGTAAAAGACAGAGCCTTTAAGACTCCTTCTTTTAAGGTCAAACGGAAAATAAACTTCCAAATCCAGGTCTGCAAATGGAGAAAATTTACATAAAATAATAGCTTAGAATGAACGAAAATTACAAATTAAACACGTTTTTTCAAGCTGAAGATTATGTTGTAATGTGATTTATATCCATCTACTAAAAAAAATATAGGTCAGAATATTTTGTATTTCTGATGTTTTCACAAAAATCACCAATATATGGAAGAAGCTGAGTTTGTGTTAATAGAGAGAAAAAAAAAAATAAATAAATAAATAAAAAACACCTGGCAGCTGTGTGTGCAGTTTTAGGGTTTGCAAATAAATAATGTACACTGCTACTGCCCTGTCTGTACTAGTCAAGATTCACTTTTAGATTTTGGACAAGAAACCTGCTGCATCTCCCACAGCAACACCAACAATACCAAAAGGAGAACTCTCACTTTCTCACTTCTTCTGCTGGGCAAATACTTGACAATTTTAAAGGTTTTGCAAAATGTCAGAGGCAGATTGTCAATACAATTTAACTGAGAATAACATGCCAGAGGCCTAATCCAGGTTAGGCATGAGATAATCTTTCAAGATGTTGTTGCAATGACTTCTGGAACTTTGGTTTAGCTTCCACTTTTGTTTGGACTGTTGGGTTTAATTTCAGTGCACTTTTTAGTTTTTCATTTTGTCTTAGCTATTGTTTCTCTTCTTCCGGTCATTTTCTTCCTTTCATTATTAATTTATTTTTCCCTCAGGTGCCTTCCTTGTTCCCCTCCCAGCTGTTTTCAATCAGTCCAATGACTCATCCATTTTCAGATCAGTAATCACTTTTCTCAGTATTTATGCTCCTCAGCCAACCATTGTTGGATCCTCCTGTGGTCTAGTTACCATTTTCCACAGTTATTTCTGCTCCTTATCAGTGGTTTATCCCTTTTTTCATGCTTTCTATTTGCCTCTTCCGTTAGGATATTGGTTTTCTGCTCCAGTCTATGTTTTTCTTTTTTTCATTTTTCTTATTAAACATTTACTTTACTAAAATCATGGGAGTCTCTTGTTTGCTTTGGGTCATCCTTCATTACCAAACATGATAATTAAACATCAATGTAATTCTCATAACCATCATAAGTTTGTGATAAATAAATCCTACTAAAATATTATACATAATATTTTGAAAGGGGGCTGCACAGTGGCGCAGTTGGTAGCACTGTTGCCTCGCAGCAAGAAGGTCCTGGGTTTGATTCCTGGCCCGGGGTCTTCCTGCATGGAGTCTCCCTGCGCATGCGTGGGTTCTCTCCGGGTACTCCGGCTTCCTCCCACAGACCAAAAACATGACTGTCAGGTTAATTGGTCTTTCTAAATTGTCCTTGTGAGTGTGTGCTTGGTTGTTTGTCCTGTTTGTCTCTGTGTTGCCCTGCGACAGACTGGCGACCTGTCCAGGGGCACCAGCACCTCCTGACCCCACTAGGGACAAGGGTGTAAAGAAAATGGATGGATGGATATTTTGAAAGGGGATTTTTGAAATATGTTGCTGTATGTTTTAGTGTTGAGAATGTTTACTCAAGAAAATTTCAGTGGTAATATATAAAGACTGCTGTGAATCATGTATAAGAAGTAATTTGCTTTACAAATTACTTCTTATACATAAGCATTCTTGTGACAATGACAATAAAGTCTTATCTTATCTTATCAAATGTCCCTCCCACTAAGGCCGCAGGAGGGTTAAACAATCGTGTCTCAGATCACAATCGGTGCTGGGAAGAAGTTCCTCACAAATTTTGTCACCCATTACTGTATTGTTTCACTTCTTCCTGAAACAATACAGGAAGAAACATTCAATGTTTCAAATTACTGAAGAAGCTTAAATTCCTGCTGATGATACAGATTATAAAATTTTATTAATAAGTAAGAGTTTACTACTCCTTATCAAGACTTTATACAGTAATTTAACTCATTTAATAAGCATATTCTTTGTGCTTAAAACTTACACATTTCCTGAATTGGAAAGTTATGTTAAAGGTCTTGATTTAATGCAACAAGTTCTGTTCCTTGTGCCACTTTACATAAATAGTGTAACTTTTTTCAAATGTCAAACTACCCTGGTTTTTGGTAAAAAGAGTAAATTAAACTTAGCACCCCCTTATAACAGCAAAACTGAATTGTCGTTCAAAGGCCAAATGAGGAGGTCAGACATAAAAAAAAATCTCTGGTTCTGTAATTTATTTACAGCTGTCACTTTTTAAAACACCACATTCTAAATGCCATAATTGATGTGAAACACATTCTGTTGTAGGATCAGGTTTAGAAGTTTGTTGTTAGTTCAACATGCTTCATTAAATGCCATAACTTTGGTTTTAAATGTAATTTGTAGATGTTGCATGTATGCACAATCTTCAACCACTTGGTAATTAATCTAATGGATATAACTGAGCAATTAAACAATTCTCTGCATTTAGAACTACACTGCAATTGCTAAATGTGACTCAGCAGTTTTGATTAGCCATGCAGGCAGACTCTCAGCTGGAGGTCTGCATAGACAGAAAGATTCTGCTCCCTTCAAACAGCTACTTTTGTACTAATTAAGCAATGCTTCCATTAATTGTATACTAATTCTGTCTGCTCAGCCAAAAACATATTGCTGAGTGTCAAAAACCTTTTTTTTTCAGTTAGCCCTTGGTAAAATTTACATATTAAAAGGAAATGCAGGATTAGGTTGTTCTCTGTGTTCTGATAGCAATGGCAACACCCTAGAGAATCATGTTAAACTCATACAAAGGCATACAGAATCATTTTCAATCAAGACATGTGTCAATCCTATTCACAGAGTTCACTCACAACTTTTGAATCATTTTAATCTCAGTCTTGTGTTGGTACATCTAGGGTAAACATTCAGAATTTATGTTTAGTCAGGTCTTAAACACAAAAACAACAAGCTGAAGCATGGATGGATGGACAGACAGGCAGAAAATATTTTTCCATACTTATTTTTTTCCCCATAAATATCCACACATGGAAGACGCTTTATTTTCTAGACTCTAGAAATCCTTCTTTTAAGAGTTGAAAGTGAGAGTCATTCCAAATGAGAACTTTTATTTTTGGGTAACTTTGCTTGCAGCTAATATCACATATCAAACTACACATAAAAACAGTGTTATGGCAGAATGTTCAAAGATTTAATAATTGGTCATTTAAATGGAATGAAAGGCATCTGAGCTAGATAACAGCAAAGAAAAAGAGAAATATTTAGAAAATAGAAAATAAATCAAGTCAAAGACCAACATTTTTATAATAGTGGGGCAGTATGCTGAGAAAAGGGCTTTCTGAGACTAAACATGTTCTCTGACTCCACAGTCCTGCCTGCCCGCTGTGTCAGCCCACACAAAGAGTGTCTGCTCTTCCGTAGCATTCTTTGTCGGAGCACACAAACACACACCAAGTTCACAAACTTGTACTGAAAGACTTGACTGCTCCTCTGACTTACAAGTTACCTCCAGCTTCCAGCATGATGAAATCAAGTGCAGGTTTTGTTCAGGGCCAGAAGAACTGCTGTTCTCCTTCACCTTTCTCCTCACTATTTTTTGTACTTCAATAGAATACATAAAGTTTTCTTCAATTCTTCTTGATTGATCACTTACTTAGTCTGGGTCTCTCTCACCATCTTATTCCATCGCATCATCAACCACTTATTCTTAATTGATCCTTGCACAATTGTCCTGCAAATCACAACGCAAAAAAGTAAATGTGGCAGTAAATTATTACATAAAGCTGTAATCAGAAGATTATGTCCCCAATTATTCCTGCTTACAAACCGATGATGTATGAGTGTGAAGACCACCTGGACCACCTGTGATAGAAAAAAATTAACCTAACAACTTATTGATTGATTGATTAATTGGTAAACTTATTAAAACTGGCCTTTAAGTTAAGTGCTAAGTGAATTACTTTCAATATTTTTGTCAGTGAGTCAGCTGTTCTTGGAGAAAATTTCAGGTCAGAGACATTTGCATTCATAGAATACTATACTAATCATGACCAGATTTTGATTTTAAATTCTGCTTAATGTAAGATGTAAGTCTTTACCCATTATGTGTAGTTACATCATTTTGAACCTACAATGCTAACAACTGTGTCTTACTTGATTCTGGGGAGAAATGATACAACATGTGTCCTTACATGTTGAACAATTTGAAAAGGTCAGAGCATATTAGCAGTTTGGTAAACAACTTTCTAAGTACATTGGACAATTACACCCATCTGCCTCAATCAGCAGAAATAATCATCACAACAGGATGTCAATTTTCTGTCAGCCTGAAAATTATTATAACTATATATAAATAAATAAAAGCTTATTGATGATTTCATCTGAGATTTAAGCATCCATGCACCTAAAAAAGGAAGTGGCTAAATCAGGACTTTGTAAGATGCATGCTTTAGTTCATGCCTCAGAATGTTAGTGAATGAATATTTTCTATGTAACATATGCAGATTGTTTAGAGTGTTTGGTGAAAAACAATATGGCAGTAAACAGAGAAAATAAAGCCTGAAGTTTTCTGAAAACATAGAGGTATTTTTGCAGGATTTTCCTGAAATGATTCATCATTCACTGGATACCATGCTGAGCATATTTAACTCTTTGGATCAATAGATCGAGGTTTAATTTTCTGGATCAAAATATATATATTAAAACTATTTTTCAAATCCTTGTCAACTCTAAAAAGCATCAATGTTACCTGTTAACCTCTCCTAAAAATGATAAATTACAGAATGATGTGTGTCGAGATTTGTAATTTATTGTTTTGTCTACATGTCATCAACTATTAAGGTTATGTTTGATCTTAGGCTTGCTCAAGAACTTTTGTCAGAATCATTAAAAATGGGTAACTCCCAAAACCAAGGCCTACTCCGATAATTAATTAAAATTAGTGCAGCAAAATAACACATAAGTATTAGTACATAGCCCCAACAAGTTGATACAGGTTTTGACCTGTGATATTAACTTATCACCATTTTTTTTTTATTCTACATCTGTATGTTTGTGTTCCAGAGTCTTTATCATTTTAACATCTTTTGTCTGTTACTTATGTACTTCTGTATTTCTTAGCTACTTGCTTTTTGTAGTTTGCAAAGCTCTGTTTTTCTCTGTTCAGATATGGGCAAATAGGTGTAAGGCCATTTTACCTTTTAGATAGGTATTATTATTGTTGAAGTTGTTTTGTTGCCAGTAATTTCATCAAAGAAACAGCAAATCTCTCCTCAGTCCAGCTGTTTGTGGGAAAACAGTCCAACTCCCTGTAAAATATAACAGGATTGTGAGATATAAATTATTTATCTTAATATTTGCCACCTGTCCAAACTGCAAGCAATCCCTCCTCAGTCTGAAGACATCAGCTTCTGCCTGATGCCACAGCTGCCTAATTAAGTCATAGAATGGAAGGTAGCGCTTTCCATTGGTTTAAGAGTGAGTCTACCAGTAGATTTCAAAGTCCACATATGAAATTATGATGCTGTAAAACCCAAAGAGCTTTTTGACCAGCGTCAGCTTCAAAGCAGAGGAAGAGTTGAATAAATGTTTGAATCAGAATTGCTGAAAGAAAGTGTATGCCAGCTTGCAAAAGGCTTTCTTCTGAGAGCCACCATTGCAGTTCTAGCACAAAAAATATTATATAAAGCCACTTTAAATTGACAAAAGGAAAAAAAATAGATTAATATGTGTTTGGATTTCCATAGAGGCACTGTTTTTAAGCTGAAACCATAAGTCTTTAAATGGGGACATGTATCATTGCCTAATAAAAAATAGTTTTTCAAGCTTTTAACATAGCATTTGCCATTTTTAGGGCCTAATTTTATGTTATTTGTATTAGAGTTTTGAGTTGATTTATGGATACTTTCCTGGTGAGGGGTAGGGTTAGGGTTAGTAATAGCCTCTTGACCAACTTCCTATTGCTGGCAACCACAAGGTTCCATATCTCCCTCATCCTCCATGCAACCTGACCGCCCTCCAACAATTCCACCTCTGCTCCAAGAGCAACATCGCTTTCCACAACTACCACCTCCACAGGGACTTGTCCCCCTGGTGACCATTCATTCCCCCTGGCGTCTTCCCTCTGCATCGACCAGTAAGCCTACCACTCAGAGTTCCTTTCCTCCTCAGTGACTGAACTGTCCCATCTCTCCAGAAAACTCCTCAGATCAAGAGCTTTATATTATTTAGCATTGTTTTCAATAAACCTTTTAAGACTTCCTTCTGGCCTCCTCTGAGTAATCATGCATGTGGGTCAGGCATTTAAATGAAATGAAATAGCCTACAACATGACAATTAACTGGAAAATTATGTTGGAAGAAGTCAAACACATTGCTTTTTAATTTGACTTTTTATTTATTTTGTTTCTGTCACTTAGGACACTTGAGGATAGTAGCAGAATAAAATGAGCCTCCACTGTTTTCATGATTTTGTTACATTCTCATACAATTGCATGGGGTTTTAATTTTATTGGTAGCGTTAGGTGGATGTTTTTCAGTTTCTCTTTCTCATCTTAGCATGCTGCATTTTTGGATTACTGTTTCTCAGGTTTCAGATTGATTGTCTGTTTGGATGTCATGCAATGCCCAATGGATGGAGCTATGGTATTTCAGAGGTTGTGGGATTTAAAAGCTAGAGGGAAATTAAACAGGAGAGAAAAAAAAAAAAAAAACTATGTTCAGCGTCATACTTTTTGTAAAATCATTGCTTTTGTCTCAAACCACTTTTATGTAGATCTATGATAACTGTGCTGTCTGCAGAAGGTCAGTCGACAGGTGGGTACTCTAATTCTGGCCAGTTTCAGCAGCACTTTGGGGTATAGTGCACTTGTAGATATATTGCAAAGTATGGGAAACAAATAAGTAATGCATAACTTGGCTCCAGTTGTTTCTGGAGTCAACCAACTAAAGTTCTTCCAAATAATAAAAACCACAGGAGGTAGAGCAAAAAAATAAGTCAAAAAAATGATGGTCTATAATAAAAGAAAATACTGGGATGCAAACTAAGAATCAGGGACTGCACAGAGACTGCAAGAATCAATGCAGAGTAGTAAAACCACATGAGGGTACGGGGAAGCAGATGGACTAACAAAGCACAGAAGGTGAGACAGGACTATACACACACTGAGAACAAATAGAAGAATGGATGAAACAAAGAGGGAGGGAAAGCAAGCAGAAAAGGGAAGCAAAAGCCATCTCCAAAATAGGAGAACATGTGATGATAAAGACATGACAACAGAGGAGTTTGAACAGATGGTGAACAAGAAGATGGAAAAAGACAAAAAATGTATTCTAAAATAAAAGGTTAAAGCAATGAAGAACAGTTCAATACACAGAAAACTAACAAAATGCAAACATAGAAATGTTGGCTGTAGACCTGCTTAGTAATTTTTTTTATTTGTAAGCCATTTCCAGCTCAGTAATGTGATAATCTTGTTTTTATCAAGATAAGAGAATAACTGACTTGTTTGTCCAAATAGCTTTGGCTGAATCCTATAACACAAAGTAGTAAGTACATCTTTGAGGTTAAGTTTACAATTTACCTAGTTCTGTCACCATGGTAACATATGCTGGAACTACAGATTCAAGAGAGAGATCAACACATATAAAGTCTCACTACACATGCAATTCATATCTTAAAACAGTGGCTGTAAAGCTCTGTACAAAAAGTACCACCTTAGTAACAACTAAGATACTTCTAAGCATTTTCAACAATGATCTGCCACTGCTTTTGGCATTTAGAATCTTATCATCTGAGTTTAGGTGGAGGGCTGAGCATCTCTTTTTGCTCACCTGCTGTGCCCATCATGGTTGATCTGTTGCTCTTTCCTATTGCACCACATAGCCTTTGTACTTCCCTTAAACTGTAGTCCATATTTATTCTTTTCACCTTCTTTTGCCGTCATATCATATATATTTAATATATCAAGCTGCTTCAACCTTTCTATCCAGATTTGCCTCCTCTGCTGCCATGCTCTCCCTCTTTGTAATCTTATAATGAAAGCTAAATTAGCCATGGCACTTACCATCAGAGCGTGCAACAGTCATTGGTCTCGCCTCATGACTACTCAAGTCATCTAGCTGAATATCAGGTCTACTGGGAAAGCCCTTCATAGCTGACAAACTCTCCATGGACATGACGGTGCACCCAGTTGAACTTATGCAAGAAATTGCATGCAGATGCAGTTTCATTACCTGTCCGGTCCTCTTTTCCGTGGCAGATTAAAGTAAAGAAAGATGGCTTTGAAAAAGAATATATGCAGACTTGCTCTATAAATTAGCATATTATTGAAAAGCCAATTTGTTTTAGGAAATGTACTACTAAGTGAAACACATTATACATTGTAGATTAATTACAGTGAAGCCATTTGTATTTGTTAATTGTGATATGTCCACTTACAGCTAATGAAAACATTACATTTAAAATTAGAACCAGAAATAAATGAATAAAAACTGGAATATGGGCTTGATGAAAAGTATTTTTTAATACCTGCTCAAAGGTAGTTATTTTCAAAAGGCACTTTTAATCTGACAAACAATCCTCATTGTGACTTTTACTAATTTTCTGAATATTACTGTATACACAAAGTTCAGGAACCACTCCACTTATACTTCCAGTGAATCCAGTGATTATGAAAAGTAGAAGTCTTCATCTTTGTGTGTAAGTCTGACTGAGTCAATGACACAATCTGCCAACAAACATCACGGTTCTCTTTTTAGTGGCAAATCTTAAATGCGAAGCTGACAACCTAATCTTCTCAGGCATTGTTATTTTCTTCCTGGCTGCACAATATTTGGAAGTTTGAAAACACAATTGCTGGATAAAAATATTGATTAAATATTAAACATCCTTATGCATGAGTGCATCTTTCATAGGGTGTTAAAGAAAACTACCTGTGTGGAGTTTTTCATTTAATCACTCCCTCAATGTTGTGATGTTATAGTATCACAAAATCCAATCTGTTTTCCAATTTAAATATAATTCATTTAATAAGACCACAGCATCTTCCCCAAACTCCATGAAGTGTTAAAATGGCTCTCTGTGTTGCCCCCTATGTTTAGCTCCTTTCACTACAGTCTGCACAGTCATCTGTGGTATAATTATTTTCTCATTAGTGCAGACAATAATGACAATTTTGTAGTCTTGCTTGCCCAATCTCTTACTCCTGCTCTTGCTGCATATGTATTTCACTTTCCTTCTCTACCAGACCCTACCAGTGCCCTGCTGGAGGGAAGAATTCACAGCCATTTAAAAAAAGAGAAAGCAAACAAACAACAATTAGTTTCCTGTTGACACAGAGAATTGTAGACTCATCTCCTGCAAATTACCCCTCACTGAGGCATGAGCAACAGAGGCTTTCATTTTAGGTGTTTTTAATGAACCATTTATGGCGAAGGTAATCAAGAAACCAGAAAGATAAACATGCATGAATAAGCAACATCAAGGAATTGGAGGTGTGTGTACTTGAACAAATATTCAGTGCGAGGAAAATCATTGTGAAAAGAAATATGGGGTGAAATTCATTCATGAAATTATTCATTTATTTTCTCATTCTTTTTCTTGCTGTTGAGAACCAAGTATTTATGTAACAAAAGGAGAGATTACTATTGTGCTGCTGTATCTTCTTTTATTATTATATTTGAGCTATGCAAAGGAGTCTGACATGAAATGTACTTAAAGCCTTAGATTTGTTATCACATTTTTTAAATTACAGTTTTTCTTGACATAAATTGAAAAAAATATATAAACGTTTATATTTATGCAAAATGTAAATATTTTTCTTGACAAGAATTATTTTCACATTGAGGTAAAATTGGAATTGTGATATTGCTGGGATTATTCATATTGAACAGCTGTGAACGTAATGAGACGTGATCAGATGTATTAAGCAGAATATGTAAAATGTTGCTACTGTTAACATTAATCACTGAATCGGGGCAGGAGAAACTTTTTGTTGTTGTTGTTTTAAGCAACAGTGTGTTATAGAAATCATACAAACATACAAATTACTTAGTTCTCATTAAGCAAATTGTTTAAAGTTTAAATATTATGATTCTGAGCCACTATTTGGCATTTTAAGCAAAATACAACATCAGAGCTTCTAACAGAAAGAATTGGAGCACCAAGATATAAAATTCTGTTCTGTCTGTGTTCTATGAGTTAATGTGCAACTCATTCTCTGACTGCAGATCATCTATGTTCTGCATATTTAATCTTTTTTCCGCTTCACTCAATCTTCTTCGGGGCTTCTCCTCATCCTTACTGTTGTCAGCCATTCCGTCCCTTCCTCAAATTGCAGTAATGTGTCAGATAAAAGTTGCCCTTTGATCAGTCTTCGACTCGGAGCGTAGCTATACTCCTAACTTTTCATCTAATGGATTCACCATAGGCTCAGATACAGAGCAAATTTGAACCAGCACAGAGTTTCTCTTAAACTTGTTTCGTTATGAATCACTGAAAGTTAAAGACCTTTGGTCCTACTGTGGATTGCTGTGAATCATAATAAGGCAATTAATTGTATATAAGTTTCAAACATTTGTATGCATTCATGTGTTCCACCTATCATTCCAAACAACAAGTAGTTCAGCTAGTTCAAGTTAAGCTCTACTAGGTTAAAATAAAGGCTTTAGTATTAAAGCAAGCGTTAGATTCCATGACGTAACTTTGCTACATATTTCCATATGTATGTTTTTCCAATGCACAGGGCTTTGCAAGTAGGGATGAGGGTGCAGCTTGAAGCCTTCCAGCCCAGCCAAGTCTGAATGATGTATGATACAATTAAAAACAGGACCAGCATGCGACCATGCCTAACAGATTTATAATCTAAATAACAAAACACTTACTATTAATCGCTTATTGACTAAATGCAGAATCATCCCCTATTACATAATGGACCTTTGAGATTACAAAAAGAAAGTTTCTTTCGCTGTGAGCTTTCTAGTTAGTTGCAGTGGTACTTCTACAAGATCAAATTATTAGAAGGACAATGATCTTTAGTCTAAACACTAATCAAAACCATAAAATCATTAATTAAATATGTGAATATATTTTTGCTAAAACATGAGCATTTATGGAAATCAAATCAAATAAATTTTAAAAAAGCGATGTTCAGAAAACAACAGGTGTTGGCCAAAGTGCTACAAATGAAAAAGATTAAGTTTATAGAGACACTATACAATAAAAGCCAATCATAGAACCAAGCAAAAATTACATTAGATACATAAAATTAACAATCTATAAAAAAATGCTGAAATGTTGCATGTAGGCAAAATTGGATAAATTGCTTGTTTTGATTAATATTCTGTTATTCAGAGCTATAATAAAGAATAGAAGAATGCCCATGATGTGTGTCATATCAGCAATAAACTGTATCCACATTTTTAACAATGCAGTTAAAATCGTGTATTTCAGTCAAAAATAAAATTTTTCAAAGCCTCTATCATAGGAGAAACCGTCAACTCTGCTATCATAAATGAATGATTTTTTGATGTGCTGCTGCAGTCCTGGCAACGCTCCGCCCCATGTGTGAAAATGAGAACACAGATCTACATCCACCCACATGAGCAAAAAGACGTTAAAACCTGCTCATGAATATGAATTCATTCATTTATGTACCAACACATGTACAGTGTTCCAAGATAAATGGAGCTCTTAATGTACAAGTCAGTCTGAAATGGTGAGTGCTAGAAGCAATTGGTTATTACACATACTAAATAGTAACTACCCGTATTTTATCTCACATTGCTTGACATTTTATCCAAGGCTATGACACAATTAATCTAAGTAAATCAGTAAAATATTAACAACTACAATCTAGATTGTCCCTGTCAAGGGGCAGATCTTACAGAAAAGTATGTTAAGGGCTCCTCCTAAGGTGAATTTGCTGATATCAGTGATTATACTGGACTCCTATAAGCTGATAACTGAGGTCTTCTCTTCCAATAACAGCCATTTCTCTGCAGTTCTGGGGTGAATAATGTCACAAATAAATTATGCATTCCAGAGTTTTTTGGGTAAAGTCATAGATAGAGGAGATACTGAGGAAATATAAGAGAACAGAAAGACATCAAGTAAGTGTAGTCTCCAGCATATGTGATCAGCATGGGTCAAAAATCAAGATACAGTGGGAGAAAATGGTACGAAGGATAACTGATCAATTGTAGATTCATCTCCAAAAACAAGAAAAAGTTCTAGAACACATTCTGCTGACAATTCACTGTGCAGAGTTCTTGTTCTCTCTTTCTAATACAGAAATGAAAAAGCCAAGGTATCCTTAAGTTTCTTTCCAAACCTCGAACGACTCAAATTATTATATGAAGTATACCATTTGTACGTGGAAGCAATGTTTTATTTTTGTTTGATATTTTCCTAATCCAACAGTTTTATCATGGTAGAAATGTCCTCAAGAGTACATACAGCAGGATCACTAAACTAAACAGGTTAATCTCAAGCTCAACTAAAATTTATGCTTTGTAAAACTGATACAAAGTGATATACCTCAATCATTTATTTTGGTTCATTTTTATGCTCTGGTTCCCAGAACATTTGAATATTACATAAGACTTTTGCTGTTGTCATTTTGGCTCATGCCTCCAAGGGGCTGCCACAGCACAATAGCATCCCCCTCTCCACAACTGCATGCCGAGCTAGACTGGGCAAACATTTTGTGCAGGATCCCTTTCCAGACACATTCAGACTGGGGACTTCTAATTTTTATGCAGTTGTCAATAATGTCTATAGGTTGCTGTGGCAGCCATAGTACACTCAAATATACCCAAGTAATTAACTTGTTTATAATATTATTTGGCCATCAGTTACACCTTTCAAAATGTGTACACAGTAATTATTCTCCATGTTTAGACATTACTTTGGTTTAGCTTTATTGAAACACATTCACAGCTTTTATTTCCACACATAAACACATCAGAGCTACCACAACCAACATGAACCCCATTGTGCTACTGGTCAAAGTGATTCCTTGATTACCTAGGCTTTCAATTGCTTCCAGCAGAGGTTTGCATTAAAGAGAAGCGGCAAGGAGGAAGGATCTGTTCTGCAAAGGTATTGGAAAATTACAGCCTGATGCACCCAGGCAGAGAGTGGATAATGTGCTCATTTCTCAGAATGAGATTCTAAATGAAATAGATAGGATAAAGAACACTAAAATAGGAATGTGATCAAAATCAGACAGACCATTCTATTTACTATGAATCAATTTAAATTTTATTTAGTTCCTAAATAGAAAGCATTTGAGAACTTCCTGAATTACAAAATCACTGGCATTGTGCTGTAGTTTTAAAACTACTTCTCATATGCTCCTTCCTTTTTTACAGTTTATATATAGGAGATATAGACTAAGATCAATTCTCTCTCTCTCTCTCTCTACCATTTGTACGTGGAAGCTATATATATACATATAGCTATATATATATAGCTGCTTCCTGTATATACACATGAGTTTTATAAAAGGTCATGAATCCAAAGATGATATCTGCAAGTATTGAATTTAATGTTTATTGCTTTTTTCATAATTAGTTTCTGGATTGTGTTTTATGGTCTAAAGCACTTTGAACTGCATTATTGCTGAAATGTGCTGAACAAATAAAATTGACTTCACTTGACTTCATTAACTGAACTACACAATCTTCCTTTAACGAGATTTCATGCTGGTTAATTTAACCTGTAGTAGTATTTGTTTATTTTTACTGTATGAAGATATTTTAATGTAAAAACCTTACAATTAGACAAATCTTACACACATTTTTGGCAAAGATATTCTCACATAGAAAATTGGCAATTCCCTTTGCTAAAATGCTCTGGAGCATTTATCTGATCATAAACCTAGAAATAAGAGAGTAAAAGTATGTATTGCATATATTTAAGTTATTCAGGTAGGATAGGATATTTAGGTGTGATCTATTTAATTAATAGACTGATGTTCAGATATAATGCAAATTCACTTCTTAGAAACGGCACAAAAGTTATTTTTACTTTTAAAGATTTTAATTCTAATGTTATTGAAAAGTGTGAAAAGAGATTGATGGCATATTAGACAATGACCGTGGACAAAATGGACCGATTGGACAAATTTACAACTCAGGTCACAAAATGATGTCTCATAAGAGGCTGATTTTTTTTCCTTTTAAGACATAAAATTTACTCCAAGAAAAAAATGGGTCCTATAATTTTTATTTGGGACAAATGTCCATTGTGCAATCTGGGAATATTGACTGATAGAGGGACAGTTTCAGCAACAGAGTTAAACCTCAATACAAAGTCTGAAGCAATCAGTCTCAAGGGCAAAGAAAATCTGGGCTGTCTTACAAACTGATTCTACATCGGAAACGACCTGACTTTACGGAAAAAACCCAAAACTGTCATGAAGTGGTGGTGAGGTGGAGGTGAGGCAGACGCTGGAGACCCAGGTTATCAGTAAAATTGAGATATTTAATGATGATTGACCAGGAGAACAGTCCACAACCGTGGCAGCACTGCAAAGCGGAACACAGGGGCTTAAAGCAGGTAGCGCACAGCAAACGAGTGGAGACAGCACAAACAGACGTAACTCAAGACGTTCCACAACCGTGGCAGCACTGCTAAGCAGAAACATAGGGGCTTAACGCAGGTAGCGCACGGCAAACGAGTGGACTAAGCACAGACTGGCAGACAAAGACGAACGCAGACAACGACAAGGACCCGACAAGGAACACAGGCCACAGGTGACACTAAATACACGAGGAGTAATCAGGGAACGAGACACACCTGGGAATCAATCAAGGGGAGACAGGACAAGACGGAGAGCACAGAAACACAGAACTCAAAATAAATACACAGAAAACTCGAAAATAAACACAGAAAAACACAGAAGCATCAAAATAACCACACAGAGAAACAGGGAACATAACAAAAACCTTACCTTAGAAATAAAAAAAACTGACCTATGCATCAGACATCAACAGCATAGGCCCATGCTCAAAAACATATATTTGTAATTCCTTGTATTTTTTTATGAAGGTTTTCAAGGCATTGGTGTGTAAAAAACCATCCTAGTAAGTATAAAAATTATTTAACCCTCTGATGCGTGAGTGACTGACTATACAGTCTTCCATGACTGGGTCTTTTGTGACCTGGGTTACAATCAGTGTGTTTTTATGTTATTTTTGTCAATTTGATTCAAAATAATGTTTTGTATAATACTTTCTACTGTGTTTTATTTCACACAATAATTATTTCATGTTAAAATATTTTAATTTTCTCTTTTTAAAATGTTTTTAGACCAATTTGTAGAACATTTGTGACAATTTGTAGAACATTTTCAGAACAAAATGACAACAACAGCAATTTTACAACAGCAATGATAAAACGTCAATAATAGACAATGTCAACATCCATTATGTGTGTGTGGGTGTGTGTGTGGACTTGGGGAGGGGGTGTGAAAGAGCACGTTTCTTGACACTAGCTAACTATCCAAGTTAGCTATCATTACTGTCTGTATTCTATTATGCTATATGTATCACACATGTAAGTGTATGTATGTGTGTGCATTTACTTGTCCGTCTGTCCGTCCGTCCATCCATCCATCCATCTTTTTCCACTTATCCGGGGTCGGGTCGCAGGGTCAGCAGCCTAAGTATGAAAGCCCAGACTTTGCTCTCTCCAGCCACTTGTTTCAGCTCCTCCAGGGAAATCCCAAGGCGTTTCCAGGCCACCTGGGAAACGTAGTCCCTCCAGCATGTCATGGGTTTTCCTCTGGGCCTCCTCCCAGTGGGTCCTGCCTGGAACACCTCACCAGAGAGGCATCTAGGAGGCATTATAACCAGATGCCTGAGCCACCTCAACTGGCTCCTCTGACATGAAGGAGCAGCGGCTCTACTCTGAGTCCCTCCTGGATATCTGAGCTTCTGGCCCTAACTCTGAGGGAGAGCCCAGACACCCTACAGGGAAAACTAATTTCGGCCACTTGTATCCGTGACCTCGTTTTTTCGGACATGACCCGAAGCTTATGACCATAGATGAGGGTAGGAACGTAGATTGACCAGTAAATCAAGAGCTTTGCTCTTTGACTCAGCTCTCTCTTCACCATGACAGACTGGTACAGCGCCCGCTTCACTGCAGATGCTGCATCAATCCACCTGTCAATCTCCTGTTCCATTTTTCCCTCATTCGTGAACAAGATCCCGAGATACTTGAACTCCTCCACTTGGGGCACGGCATCCTCCCTGACCCGGAGAAGGCACTCTATTCTTTTCCAGCTCATTTATTTATGCATTTATTTATATAGCTATGAATGTTTATTTTATTTATTGAGATGACAAAAGAAAGAACCTTGAACACATCGATCAACAGGTTTTGCATGTCATTCAACACACTCTCTCTCTTAGTTTTCTTATCCAGGGTGTCAGACACACACAGAGACACACACACACCATGCACCCCCCCACATACACACATTTGTAAGGAAAAAAATAATGATAATACTTATATGTAAGAGTTCTTGCTGTGTAAAATATTATTACTCAGGGGTAAGTAATAATATGACACTCAATGTGTATGGTTCACAAAAAATTGTTTCCCTGACAGTCACAGTTGGTAAGAAACAAAGATTCCCATTAAATTCCATAGGAAATGAATGCGGGTCATTTTTGAGCCACTCAGAAGAATGGGGTAGTAATATAAAACATGCTATTTCTTAAAATGTATAAAATGTCAATTAAACATTTTAAATGCATGATATCAGTAACATATTTTTTGAGGAATACCTGGAATATGAAGTGATGAACAATTTTCATAACAAAGATTTTACAAAAAGATGACCTCACCCGGTCAAAAAGGACCCTCTTATGCATCAGAGGGTAAAATTAAGCTGATTGAAAAGACTCACAGTGTTGTTTCCACTCTAACCAATGATTTGTTAGAGCTGAGATAATGGTCTGTCATTTCCTTCCTTTTAATGATCAGGACTTGGAGCTCTAGCCTCAAACACTACTAGGTCTAATGGATGCACAATTCAAATCTAATGCTACTATAGGATCTACTTGGACTAATTTATCTCTAACTATGTAAGAAAGGTTTACATTTTTGATTCTATGCCAACATTAGGCATAGAATCCTAATGCTGGCATATTACATACTAGAATAGTGACCTGCACTAAGTCACTGATACAGATTAAGGATTCCCTATGGATTCCATTTAGCTAACACTCGCTCATATTTCTCCATCTGATTCAGAAGCATTTGAGTTGTTTTAGACACACGATAGGCTTTACACTAACTCAGCTTGATGGCTCCACATCATTATCATTATGATCTGAGACTCTGCACCATTTACTCTGCTTATTAAACAGTGAGTGTGTAAAATTCCTTGCTCAGTTTAGGCAGCAGAAGCAATGTGTATCCCTTCCTCTACCAAATGGCTAATACAAACACTGAGTTCTCTTGACGACCAATTACTACTAATTCTACACAATTCTAAGCTCTAAGCCTTCAACCTAAATCAGCTAAAAACTCTTGAAAGTGACCACTGAGGTAGTGAGTTGAAAATAAATTGAAGTCTCTAGTTAAGCTCCAGGTTTTATGTTCTAGCAAAGTGCAGAACTAAGATGGACAATCTGGTGACCTTGTGAGGTTATACTGCTACTTTTGACCTGTGGCTTGATGAACCCGTTAGCAGTAGCGTTAGAATTATAATTGGATGGAAAAGAGGGGGTGAGAAGATGTGAAGATACAGAAATATTTTATTTTCATTTTAATTATAATTTTCTTTTAATAGCTGGAAAGGAATATTTTAAATCATTTTAAGTAATTTGACAAAATTTCCAAAGCCACCCAAATAAAACCATCATGCTATTTAAAGATAGTCTAGTAAGAAACCTGAGGAAGGACTAAAGAATTACAGCTGCTGTTTACACATTTTAAACCATGGTACCAGCACTAAACAAAGAATGCATCAAACTACAGCTAAACACAGACACTTGCATTCTCATTGACACTGGGGTTGGCTGTCTGTGTCTTCCATGCAATTGTGTGTTCGGGCCACATATGAATTTTGAATTTCATGTTTGATATACAGTATATGAAGTGTGCCTGGGATCAGTGGGATTGTTGAGGGGAAACCTCAAGGTGGAATGGGTGCAATCAGGTAAAAGCAGTTTGACACAGAATGTGACTCTAAAATGGATCTCCAGTGTGCACTAAGAAAAGAGTTTCTAACTATCCAAATGGTTCCCACTGTCCTCCTACATCTGTCCAGCATCCAATCTATATAAACTGGTTAAATGTTAGAAGATTAATTACGGCACTCTAAATGACTGTCTCCATAAAATAGAAGCTTTCATTTTAGAAACCTACAGATATTTGAACCTTTTGCTTTTTTTGCATTTCTAAAATATCACCTATTTTAGAAATGCAAAATAGGTGCATTAAAAAATGAGTGTAGTACTACATACATACTCAGCTATTGGCAATTTGAGTATGATCAGGAATAGATTAATTAAGAAAATAAGTAAGTAGTCAAAACAATAATATAAGAAGAAAATGAAAACTAATTGAACCATTTTTAATGCTTTCCCTTTCTGTGTCTATGAAGGCAGCTTTGGTCTACAAGAGTAAAGCAGAGGTTTCTCTCACACATATCATGATTCACAACCCATTTCATTACCTTCCAAATGAGTTGTTCGATAATAAAGTCTGCAGTGTCAAGGATAACTAGTGATTCTTCTGTGTAAACAAGTCACTGTCACTTCTGCTTTAGAAAGCTCTTTGTTCGATTAAGGATGCCCACCAAAGAAGTCTCGAGGCTTTAAAGTCAGAAAGCTGGAGCAGCTTGAAAATTCACTTCAGTTAAATTTAATTGACAGGAAAAACAAGAAAGCAAAGAAAGAATATCCACTTCAAAGAAACAAAAGCTGCACACAGAAAATCGTAGGAGTCTTTCTGTGTAGTTTTGCTGTATTTCAGGACATGAAAGGATAACATGTGGTTCCTCCAACAATTATCTGGGAAAGCGACACACCATATTGCCTCAAGTTGTATGGGAACTCCAGAGCTTTCCATATGTGATTTAAAACATTCCAGTTTTTAATTTAGTGTCATCTTGTGCAGCAGAGGGCATTTTAAGAGCAATTTTGATTAGATCTCTGTATTAACTTTCAGACATTTTGCCAGAGTACTTATGTTGAATCAGGGATGTTGAGGGATTGCTACAACATTTAGACTAAGATTTGCAAAGTACAAAAAGTTATAGTGGCTTGATATTCATGATGCAAACAGCTGTCTTGACTTCTCTCTTTTTAATTTAGTTGTATAATTCAGGATTCCCTGTTGAATCAGTCCTCGACTGGCAAGCAAAGAATTTCTAACCTTGAAAATGACAATGTCTTATAGATCAAAAAGAGTTTGTCATTGCAAAATATTATATTGGACAGGAGGCTTGATTGGTGTCAAGGTTTTAATGCCAAGCAGAGAACTTGGCCTACCTGGTAATTTTGCATAAAAGAATAGAATATCTAAGGGTTCAAAGTCTGAAAGGAAACAATTTTCAACAGTTATTCATTTAATTTTCTGTTGCTGAATGTTAGAAAGAGGCAGAAAATGTTCCACCTGCATCTGCTTGAAATACATAGCAAACTAGCTAAAAGGTGATGAAGATCTGAAAAGATTAAATTTACAAAACCTAGAGGACTTGTTTTAATACATTTAGCACAAACATTTTCTTTATGAAAATGAGCCTTTATTTGCCTAAACTAATAGTCTGTTATATTTTCTAGACCAAGTTTATGCAACCAGAAATTATAGCTTAGGATTATACATCATACCAACAGGAAGTTGATTTTTATAAAAAGCTGGGAAAAATCTCAAGATGTTTCTGAGCTGTTTGCCAGTAAGGCTGAAAGCTTCAGTTAAATTTACACACATATTCAACTGACAGTCATACACAAGCAAATCATAGCTATTTCACAAGCAGTTTTTGTGTTCTGAAGAAACTCTGTCCTGGAAGCAAAGTGATTTGTTGTAGCTGCTTGCACAGTCTTGCTTGGGTTGATGAATTTCTCCCTCCACCACTGCAACATCTCACGTTCCTATTACCGAACCACACTTTGTGATCATATCTCTCGCTTTATACACATTTGTATTCAGTATGACAGCGTTATGTGTGTTTTGAGGTATTTTCTATACAGAATAGTGCAAATTGCCACACTCCCAGCTGAATCATAAAATGGTAAACTTATATGCACAAGAGAGCAGCCGCAGAAGTTGGGTCTATGCTGCAAAATTACAATGTAACAATTTCAGCTGAATACCCCTCCTGCCTGTGATAAATCTCTGATAATACAAATACGCAAGGAAATGTCATATTTTCTCTCATTAAGCCAGAGATAGCATAGAGGACAACTCAATAGAATTCAGTCTACAAGTCATTATCAGGCCCGGTGTCCAGAGAAATGTTCCTCTCTTGAGACGTCAGAGTTTAATTGATGAATTTGAAACAGAGACAGAGAAAACAGAGCTCCATACATTTTATATTAAACATTGTTTACATGCAGAAAAACATTTTATCTCCAGTTTCTTGTTGTTGTTACAATGATTATAAGTAAAATATATGGACAGGATTTTCTTTGGCTGCGTGTTTTTCTTCTCATATTTTATGGATATTGTGACATATGGAGTAGAAAACAACTTTTTTTTAAGAACTACAAGAAAAGTCATGAGACAGCAGCAACTTTGAAAAGACTTCACACTCAATATTCTGATTGCCACTTTCAATCAAATGTAGCAAAAGTGGATAAAGGATACACATAACATTTGGACATGTAAGACCAAATGTTCTTCAAATACTGAAATGTGCATCTTCTTACACAGAAAACAAAATGTTAACTTGGTTTGCAATTACAGTGTCGGCTAAAATATGTAAACTTTCAGTCCATGCTAACTTTCAGTCAAATGAAACAAGATACTCTACTTGTACACTTTTATTAAAAAAAGAATAGTTTAAATACCAGAATATGGTAATTAGCCAAATCTGACATTCAGTTAGTTTTATTTTAAACAAACTTAACATGTAATAAAAACAATACATGCACAGGCAACGTAATATTCAATATTCTGTTCTAGAGAAATGTCTGTGACTATTCATTTGCTGTTTGCAGAAAATGGCAGAACACGGCTGGATGGCAGTCACCCACATGCATCCACATACAATATTTACAACTTCTTGGATGAGAGTCAGGAATTGTTTTTTTTCTATTGTATGGGGTTGACAATTCAGCATGTAATGTCATGTTTGTAGAAATGGAATACCAAGATATGTGTAAATAATATATCAATATTTACACTGCAGAAATTGGAATGTGTTGCTTGGGATCACATTACAGCCAATCCCTAGAAGACCTCGAAAACACTTTTTTTGTTTATTTGTTTTTGGGGTTTTGTTTAGGTATGTGTGTGTCTGTCTATCTTCTGGTTGAGTCACAGTCATAGAAGGCATCTATTGACCCTTGCAGTGTCCCAGGGATGCTGGTGCCTGTCTCACAAGGCAAGAGGTTAGCATGGTCTCCTTTCGTACACCCATAGCAGCATCTAGGACAAAAGGACATGCACACACACCCATATCTAATCCAGTTAACCTGTGATAAATGTTTTTAGACTGTGTGAGGAACCCACAGTACCAGAACGGAATTTAAACCCAGGACCTACTTTCAACCAAGCAGTAGTGCCACCAAACACATCACAGAGCAGCTCTGAGTATTCTGCACAAGAATCTTCTCCATAAAGCTGGACATTTTATAAATTACATTAGCTCTCTTTCAATTCTTCACTTCTCATTAAAACATTGGCTAAACCTTTAATCCTCCATTTTATTTCCTCTGAAGTTTAGAAATCTATATTTATTGTGTGCGCATTGTGTGTGAGCGACTAAAACTATTAAACTTTTGAAATTAGGCAAAATTGATTAGCTTTGCATGAGATCAGAGAAATACAAAACAAAAATAGGACTGAGAAAAATATAAAATAATCACATTTATTTACGGGTGTATCTAAAATGTGAACTTATACTTTAAAATCTAACTGTAACATTGTTTTGAACCAAGATCACAATATGCTATTAAAAAATAACAGATTTTAACACTATCTACTTGTATAGATATACAAGTATACAACACTATTATTTTATTGTGTCTAATTATGTCTATAAACAGCTGTACACAGTTCTAAACATGCAATACATTCATCACATTCTGTAGCAGGAGCAAAGAGGGACAATTTCAGAAGCATCAGTTAATGTTAATCTCAAAATAGTCTTTGTAATCAAAGCTTTTTTTTCATGGTGCTAGTTCTGGTGCCTGACTGACTACTCTGAGCATTTGTGAAACTGCTCATCTCTGGGGATTTTCATGCACATCATTTCTTAGATTGTACTCAGGATTGTGTGAAAAGCATTGAAGAAACTGTTCTGTGGATTGAAACACCTTGTTGAGGTCATGGGAGGGTGGCCAAATAATTCGGCACCAGCAGAAAAAACTCTTACAACACAGAAGAGCTCTCAGAAAGTGGAAGGAAGCTCCTCTCTCTCAAAAGGACAGATATCTAAGGCTGGAACAAAAGCATGTCAGGATCTGTGTTTTCTGTGTGCTTATTTTGAGTTTTCTGTGTCTTCTGTGTTGTCCTGTCGTCCCTTGATTACCCCCAGGTGTGTCTTATTCCGTGATTGCTCTCAGTGTACTTAACCCCGCCTGTATCTGTTGTTCCTCGTCGGGTTCTCGTTTTGTCAACCCTCCGTCTGTGTCAGGGGTGGGCAATCCTGGTCCTCGAGGGCCAGTGTCCTGCAACTCTTAGATATCTCCCTGGTCCAACACACTTGAATCCAATAGCTGAATCACCTCCTAAGTTCTCCAGAGTCCTGCTAATGACCTCATTATTTGACTCAGGTGTGTTGAAGAAGAGATAGATCTAAAAGTTGCAGGAGACCGGCCCTCGAGGCCTGGAGTTGCCCACCCCTGGTCTGTGTCTAAGTTGCAGTTGCTGTTCGTCTGTCAGTTGTCCCATCGAAAATCCAGTTGCTACCTGTGTGTCTTAGCTTCAGCTCAGCAGTGCTGCCTGGCATCGTGTACCGTGTGTGTGCTGACATCATTACCTTCATTAAACATCTACTTCTGATCTTACCTGGGTTCCTGGCGTCTTACTTCACCACCTCACCTACAAATCGTGACAAAGCAGAATAAACAAGATATTATGAATAAATCATACAAAACGTCTCCATCACAAATTAACAATATTGCATTGATGATCCCATTTTAGTTAGTTTAAGCTTGCCTACCCAGATAGCCTTCACCAGTAAGGTTCAGAATAAAAACGTTCTACTAAGTTGCAGGCCATTTTAATTCAACACAGGAAAAATATTACATTTAAACTGACCAAACATATATTGTTTATGAAAAATAATTTTGCTGTTGCTGGAGGTTACAAGAAATGGTGGAAGATTGATCCTTTTGCTAAATGTTAATTTAGCAGCATCAATGTTTGCATTGAGGAGGTTTTAACAGACTCTACTACACACTCTAATTGCTAGAAAATCCTTACACTTCCTGCTATAAAGAACAGAAAAAGGCAAAGTGTGACATTTTATAATATGGCCAACAATTTGCTTGGCAAATTACTGTAACACACTTCAGGTTAACAGCATAATGCTTCATCTTAATGCATTGTTTTTATTATGCAAAAACAAAGTTGACTGATCTTATCTACTGTCAGCAGTACTTGTACAACTGACAGGTATGTGGCGCTACTCTTCATCACTTTTTGTCAGCTACTCAGCTGTGTGACTTAGTGTACCAATGCATAATTATAGAGCACAAATCCAGCCAGCGACACATCACAGGCAGCACTTTTCAGGGCAATTCTTTTGTGCTTTCATAAACAACCTGAACTTATTTCTCTTTCAATAAAATAATGCAACATTAAAGTTGCGGTCACACTGTTTGTTATCTCGCCTCATATGGAGGAGGAGTGTATAATGATGGGTTTCAAATGTTACGAAATAAATGTTGACATAAAGTTTATATTCTGAAACATCATTCTGCCGCTTATAGAAAGTATGTGTGTTGATGCATTCCCATTTTGCCTAGTGCATTGCATGAAGGTGTGCTGACTGCTGAAATCAATTAGCTGCTGTTACGCATCTGAGACATGAAGCAAGGTAGTCACAAACTGTTTCACAAACCAACTCAGGGGTGTGGTGTAGCGATTATGGACAGTTTGTTCCAACAAGGTGGGTGGCAGACTTAAAGCAAAAAACTGCTGGGACAGGATCAAATTTGAAAATTTGATCAAATATTCAATATTTTTAAATGGACCTGTAGATCACTACACATGTAGTACTCATGTACTACATGTGTAGTACATGAGTACTACACATGTAGTACTCATGTGTAGTGATCTACAGGTCCATTTAAAAATATTTGAATATCATGAAGTTCTACAGTAATTTGTCTCATTTCAGAAAATGAGACAAATTTCTGAAATTAGAAATTTCTGAAATTTCTAATTTCTATCTAAAATAGATAATATATTTTAGATATCTAAAATCTATCTATTTTAGATCATCTATATCTAAAATAGATATAGATTTGCTTAATTTTTTTAGTAATTCCGATAATGATTTACAGAGAGTGAAAACCCAAAATCTTATATTGTTCTCATATTGTCATGTGTTTGAACCTGTGCTTAATGTGATCTGTGGGTATTTAATGCATTTTCCTAGACTTGCTTTCTATAGCATGATTCCATATATGTGAAAATTGCACAAATCTGGTCAGCAATACACAAATAAAAAAATATATATATATTAAAATGAATGAATGCAGGTCTGCATTACTCTGTTCTAATTAAAGAAAAAAATAAGCCATACACAGATCTGTGTATGCCTTATTCTTAGAGTGACAGAATTCAATAAACTTAAAAAATGTTGTGTATTTTAAGTTCCAGTTTCCAAGTATAGCAAACGTAGTGCATTTGGTTTGACATTGGAGTGTCTTTTACCTTTCCCCCTTATCCCTTTGGACCAACACAGGACGTGAGAAGCCAAGAACAGTTTTGTGACCCAGTTCTCTACCCTACTGGTTGCCCAGTGGAATAAAAAGTGAGAATGGTGGTTGAAAAGTTCAAAAGCACAGCTTTAATGTCCATATTGGTAGCAGACTTCTGAGCAGAGAGGTCAAAGGAAAAGAAAACAAAGGTCTTTGAATTAGCCTTCCTGTACTGCTGTAATTTGATTCTTGTTTGAGCTCTTGGCCAGACATGTCCTCGGCCATATTGCTAGCTCCATATCAGAATGCAGGTTTGGTGACACAATAAAAGTAAAAATGGAAATTACCTTTGCAAGGAAAGGTCCACAAGTAATGTGAGGATAATGGGTTTAAAAACCCTCCAGGTGGTTGGTCCGGTGAGGGTTGTGACATAGAAGCCTTGAGGAGTTCATTAAATAATTATTTGGGGACAGTTTTTGATTGATTGTCTTTTATCTTGATGCAGAAAAGGAAAAAAAAAAATACACCTTTCAGCTCAGTGCAGTTCATATGTTGTTTACATACTGAAAATGATAAATTTTAGCCCTGGCTTGTTTGTGTAACGTTTAAGAAAATAGCCTCTGGCTAAAAAAAATAAGTCCTCTGTGACTAATATCATCAACTGATGTTTAAATCATATTTTATTCGGTTTATGATGGCTCCTGGCAACATAACATTCACTACAGAGAAAATATATAACTGCCTCAGAGACATTGAGGTATGAAAACATGGTAAGAACATAACATATTTTTTTCTCATAAGTATCCCAGAATACAATAGAAATATGATTGACTGCCTCTAATTTTAGCAGGAATGGGTAAGGTGTAATTAGATGTAATTATGCAGTGATACATTTGTGGTTGTGTGCCATTTATAGTAAAAGCTATTAGCATATTCATACAATGTTTGTCACAAAAAAGAAACATTCCAGTATTACATATCGAGCATTATCATTAAACTTTCTTTGTTATCTTTATGATGCATCTCTCGCTGCTGAATACAGATTATGGAAAGAAACTGACATTTCAGGCTCAAAGGAGGCCTTGAGAAAATCAAATGTATAAAGATCAACAATAAATCTGAGCCTGTTGTTCATTGTTTATAATCCACTATGATGCAAATTTGATCATGATGCTAGAGCATAACAGAGGTATCATATATGTTAAAAAGAAATAGTAAAGATTTCAAAAGTTTTATATTAAACTCTGAAACAAGTTGAAAAGCAGTAATCCATGAATTAACAGCATATAAATTGGAGGTCTGTAAAATGGTTGTAATTATTGGCAAGTAATCCCATTATTATCCTTAGGCAATTTGTAATTTAAGTGTGTAAGAAAACTAACTCTTGATTATATTTAAATGCTTCTGAAAATATTGCCAGTGATGGAAATTTGATGTTCTCTGTCCTAAATCTCACAGTTTTAGGAATTTGGTTACCAAGGTGGCAAATCTTCTTCAAAGGCAGCATAATATCAAATGGGAACTAAAAGACTGAACAGTCAGTAATTTGGAGGACATGGCTGAATATTTGTGAGCATTAAAGTTGTGTTGTAACAGTGTTAATTTTGATATAGACTAAAGCCCTATTCAAAAGTTTCTTTGAATTTGTAAAACCTACTTTCAGTGTGAGAGCAAAAATGGAGAAAGGCTGTCAGCATTTTCATCAGGATATTAACAGCGTGAGGGTTTCCTGTGCAGATGAAGCTCACAGCAAACCTGTAAAACAGCAAGCTCTGTGTAGGTGTAATTAAGTTGTAGCCTTGGCTGATCTGCCTCCAAATTCTCGGATGTCAGAGTAGCACAGGTGCATGCAAACCATACATTAATGATAAGCTTCTACTGCTTCCAGGTAGGCTCCTCCACTCAGCACTCGACCCACTTACTCTGTCACCAATGAGCCACAGTAATCTCACTACTAAAGTATTAGCTTGAAAACAGCTGCAAGACTCTGATTCAATCATTTCTAATGGATTGTGCCTTGCTTACTCTGTGCATCCCAGAAGATCTCACCAGCAGCAGAGAACATCCACATTACTTTCCATTTTTAGAATCCCAGTAACATCTAAAGAGTTGAGCAAAATCAACTGACAAAGATTGATTTGTGTCTTTAATGCAAATTTTCTTTATCATGCTGAAGTTTGATGAGTAAGAACATACAGTATTACTGGACTTTGGAAATGGGTGGAAAGCTTTATCAGATGCATCGGCTCTTATGAGTAGAAAACATTTTTAAAAGTTTCACTCAGCGTTGTACCTCAGAGTATTATTTGCTAGCCAGGAGTGGTAAGAGTGGATTGTTTAATTTAAAATGGAATATATGTTTTGATGAATGTGAAAATTTCTTACCCATAAGTCTAGAGTGAAAGAGGACAAAATAAATTGCAACCAGCAAGTAAAAGTTACATATTGTTAATGAAAAAATCTGAATTTTAGTTATTTATTAGTTACCTAGAATATAGGTAATTAATAGAACACCATAAGAACCTGGTGGAGAGTCATTTAAAGCTGTGAAGATTTTTAAGTGAAAGGTGACCATAACAAGGAAAATCAAATGTCCTCTTTGATGCCAGAATTTGTTTGGTTAACCTGCTAGCTCTCTGTTATTAATGATTGTGTGGTATTTGCAATGTTTAGACTTTTTTGCTTCACCCGTGTGTTAAAGAATCTTTGCAAAATCAGTTCTGCTTGATCAGCTTGAATATTTTGTTCTTTACAAGACTCATTACTAGTACATAAATTACTCAGTGCAGAATTTGTGTTACTGGTAATACTGCTAATAGATACCAGTAGAAATTAGTCTTTACTGAATGTTGATAAGGACAGGCAGAGGTACAGGATGAATAAAAATCCTCAGATTTTGGTAAAGGAGCAATACTTTATACAATAATTCAGTTATATGAGACTGTTTGTCTATAGATTCAAATCCAAGACAGAAATGTTAAAGCATAGAAGATATATGTTAGTTTTTCCCCATTTTCTACCCACTCCATCTTCAACATGATAAAAAGACAACAATGCAGGATTCTCCTGAACTGGTTCATTATATTTCTTGTTCAGAGCAGGTTCAAGTTGTTTTGAGGAATAAACACAGTGTTTGATTTGGGGCCCATCAGTTACCAACCATTACATCAACTACGATTTCTCCCTTTTATTGCCCTTTTAATTGTTTACATATTTTACATTGTGAAATCCCTAGTGATATTGTTTACTAATAACCTAGTAATCTAACTGCTAGCTAGATTGTATATCAGAAATTGTGCTTTGTTTGACATAATACAACATTCACTTCACATTCTTTAATAAATAAATGAAATTTTAAAAAATGTGCAGAAAATGTGATTTTGTTTTAGGGTGTGACCAAGAAAGATTCCAGATAAGTTAAATTGCATGAGCAAAAGAAAATAGCATGTGCAGTAAATGGGCATGTTGCAGTTCATGTATGAAATAGTGCTATTGTAGTATAAAAACAGCATCTTGAACATAGAACATGAACCATGCGTACTGTTAGCTTGATGAATCAAAATTTTCTTTCTTAAAAGTAACTGATCTACAATAACTTATTTAGAAGAAAATTTTCTTTCACTTTTTCACGCTACATCCTTATTTTCAGTGTTATGTGTTTTCTCCCATTTAAAAAATATAAACAGTAATTAGCTTTGAAGAATACATCATTTTGACATGATAAAGGTTACATTTTCTCTGATTAATAAACCGGGAAAGAGAACATTTAACCTCAACATTTTTCATATTAATTAAAATTATAACAAGGTTGTTGAACCAGGTTTTACAGAGAACAGGCACACAGATGCAAAAAAGTGACAACAAAAAAGGAATTATGTTTTTGTGTTATCTCATGCAACATTCACTGCACACAGTAATTGTTATTTTGTGATTTTTGTGTCTGCAGAACAGACATTATTCCCTTGTCTTCTCATGGCTTATGGTTTCTTGTAGAGCTCTGAAACATCCCACCAATAACATTTTGGGATTAAAGCAGTATTGCGGCTGAGGCAGTTCTGACAAGGCGATAGCACATTGGTCACACACTCAGCGCTGCACTCTCATCGCCAGACGTGGGTACTGGCCAAATGGTGCTATTTACTGGAGCAGGACTGGCACCTCTCCAGACCATCGGGGTAGCAGGCTTGGCAACGCAGATCACTGATGGACTCGTTGAAGCGGTTCGCTAGCATGGACAGCTTGCTGCCATGACACAGGGAGCATGGAGCGCAGCCTGAACCACCACAATGCTGGCAGCTGTCGGCCTCCTGGAGACAGAGCAAACACATTAGGGGAGAAAATAGGAGGTGGGAGAGAGAAACTGTGAGGTAAGGTAAAGGGTGAATAAGGAGTAGAAGAGGCTGGATGGATGGGGAAATAAAATAAGAAGCGGGTAAACAATGCAGAAGCAAAAAATGGGAGATTCTTGAAAGATCAAGGATAGGGCAATGTCATATGATTTGTTTTGGTGGTCCTGCTTTTTAGTTATTAGAATTCAGTCTGTGGTTTAGTGCTTTTCAATTATCTACATTTGTCCTCCATTCCATGAACTTACGCAGTTATAGTTTTACATTGTACAGTTTGTTTTACAGCTGTTTCAAAATGGATTAATCCCAACCCCAGGCCAGTTCATAATTAACAAATGTTAATACAGCTGCCCAGTCTGAGTGGCCCGCCTTCAGGGAAACTCAAGGAAACTTAATGACTTAATGAGATTTTTTTTCAACCAGATTTTTAACCAGTGTCTGTCTTAAATAGATAGGTGTTAGGAAAATGCACAATTATACAAGGCAAGGCAAAGCAACTTTATTTATATAGCACATTTCAGCCAAAGACAATTCAAAGTGATTATAAAATACTCCCCACTATTGTTATCCAGCACAATAAAGTCAATGAAATGCATTCAAAACTTGTTGGGATAAGTGGTATCATCTGTGAAAATGTATAATATAAGTCATGCTTGAGCATCCTTTTCAGTCTCCACACCTTTAACTTGCATGTTACTCATAAATATTATGAGCTCAAAGTCTGAGACAGCAGTTCTCAACTGGGGAAAGAGTGGATTGCTACCTCAGAGAGTCAGGGATTAATATCTTCCCCAAGCTGAGGGGTTCAAGGACCTTGATTTGTTGTTTACAAATGGTTCTAGAACCAAGATGGAGATGGATGGATTATTGTGGCCTTATTTGCAGAAATGATTCTTGTCTGAAAGACTTTTATAATTCTGAATTTGGGTTGTAAGTAACAGGCTTATAAATTGTAGCCATAACAACCACATTAATACGATGACTGAAGTCATTTTAGGGGCCTTTCAGGTCACTTGAGTCACAGGCGCTGCCCTCTATTTGGTTCATGTTTAGGTCATTATCACTTGATAATCCAAACATGTCACATAACATGTTAGACAACAATTATTCTAATTACATGACATAGCATTTCTCTTTATAAATTGTTAACTATTAACAGCTTTCAAACTTGGGCAAACATAAAAATGATAAAAGATTGTCTTGTGTCTATGAAACAAATAAAGCACAACATGAACTTTCTTTCAGATGCAGCAAAAATGTGGCAATAACAAAAGAATGAGCAAAAGATGGAGCAAGACGGTGGGGAAAAGAGCAGTAATCAGCCAAGAGAGGGAGGAAGTAATAACAAGTTGGGTCTCCTTGCTGGCTTGTAAGTGGTAAGCAGATGCTGCAAGGGCAGAAGAAAACTGTGGACTCATCACTATCTGTTCACAGAAGACAGATAACAGCGGGACAATTGGTTAACAGTTATTGCAGCAGGAAGGTTGGCATAAGAGGTGAAAATGGAATACAACTAATATTCTTGTTATAAGGTAAGAATGTGATGTCGACAGATAAACTTGCTGACATTTTGTAGGTAAACATTTAAAGTAAGATTACTGAAAACCTAGAATAAAGTGAGAATTGATAAGAAGAGAGAGAACAAGTGAGACTGAAATTAAAATGACTCAAAAATATGGTGATAAAAACCTGACCACACTATTGAGAATGACTTGGCCATGCATCATTACCTTGGTATCTTTATTTTCGATCCCATTCTCCTCTTTTTCTACATCCTCCTGTGCCTTAAGAGCTTTAGCCCTCTTCCGACTTTCCCTATCCCTGGCCTTTGGACATCCCTCCAAGTCCAGTGGAGGGATGGAGTGCTGCCGCATCATTTCAGGTTTCTTTGGTGGTGCTCTTATTATGCGGAGATTGCTGGTGTAGATGATTATTTTGCCAAAGTCCAAAACTGAGGACTGAAGAAATGTCAACTTGTTACTGAATAATTACAAAAGTTGCATAAAACACAAAAGTTTTTTGGTTTTTTTCTAAAATTAAACCACATTTGGGCCTCTGAAAATCAAAACTTTTGTCCCGGAGTGCTTTTACACACTGAAATTTGGCTATTTTATGGGATGTTCAGACTTGTAGCTTCTTCCTTGCTGAGCGGCTTTTCAGCCAATGTCAATACAGGATTCATTTTGGCTAGTTTGCTATCTGTGGTTGATCACTAAGATTCATCACTGAGGGAAAAAAAAGCCTGAGTCCTTCTTGAACAATATGATGGCGAGACATTTCCAAGTTGATTGAACAAATAAACATTAGCAGTTCCGGCACCTGCATATTGCTCTACAGTTTGCCTCATTAATTTTAATTTATCTTTAATGTGACACATGAATGCGGTGTGTTGTTGCTTTAAATATATATCTACAGGTGGGCCTCAATTTTACTGACATATTAACTTATGAAGCTTACAAAGTCACAATATCATCTTCAGAGGTATTTTAAGATAATGTTTAATGTCTTATGAATTATCATAGTCTCTTTTAGAAAATATAAATAATTACAGTAATTATGAGTGATTAAAAACAGGAAGTGTTTAGTTTGATTTACAAATGGTCATCTGTCTTTTTATCAGCTGTGTGTTTATATGTGGTTTTAATTGTGTATGTCAGATAATACAATAAAACAATTTGCATTGGATTTTCAAAATAAAAATTGCATTTAGCATCAGTGAAGTGAGCCTTTTGTGTCAGAGGAGGATTAAAAGTTCTAAGAGGCTGAAGAGTCACACCCTTGTCAAAAACAAAACAAGCTTTGTTACTGCAGCTCTGCTAATGAGGCTTTTGGTAAATCGAAAAGCAAGTAATCCTTTATTAGAAAGCCTTACTGCAGTATAATTAGATTTTAGAGGAAGCATTTGATCCTTAATACTGACAAGAATGCTGGATCCTGATATCTTTAAAATTGTTTATTTATTCTATATGCTGCACACATATTATGTTGTCACGGGAAATAGACAGAGATAAGAGGGAAACGTCTGTGTTGTGTGCAAGGTTTTATGGCTGCTTGTCAACAAACGCTCAGTAATTACAAATCATTTAAAGTTCTTACATTATCTTCTCTAAATCTCATTATAAAACAACAACTAAATCATTTAAAAAATATTGCCGTACAGTCATTACATGCCAGCGCAGTACTGCTCTAAACTAATAACATAATGTAAGAGTTCTGCCTTCCAATTTTAGATCAGTTCCAATGTGGTCAGTTGGACTCTGTGTGGATCGGTGTGGGTGTGGGGGTGTGTGTGTGTGTGTGTGTTTGGAAGATGAAACAATGAAAGTGACATGAATCCAGCAGGCAATGCACTGCAGCTGACCTCTGTTTCGGACTGATGCACTAATGAAGCTGCTTTCCTCAGCAGCTCAGTAAAACTGGTCCGATTGAAAAATAGAAATAAAAAATGAACAAAAGAGAAAGAAAACCCTGTTTTTGCTCAAAAAACATTTAGTTTTTAACAGTCCCTGAGTTACATTCTTTGTAAAATTGATGAATATTGAAATAGTTTTGGCAAGTCCACTCTTGTCTTTCTTTTGGGTAGCCTCTGTAATAACTTACATGAAGTGGGTTTTCAGTCATCTTTAGAAAATTTGCTAAAAAAAAGTGTTTAATGTTGCTAAGAATAGTTTGAATGTAGATTTGCACACAGATAAAGATTGTAACTGATGTACTGTTCTGTTTGAGTAGAAATATAAATAGCCTTTATGTTGTTTTTTTTACATTTTGTCACTTTACAACCATAAATGTCAATGTATTTTTAATAGACTTCAGAACACAAACCAACTTATGTGAAATCTGAAATAAAAAGAAAATAGTAAATGGTCTCCAATTTGAGAAATTAATAGCATCATGACAAGCAGGAATTAAGCAAACAGATCATGGATAAAATCATAGAAAGTTTGTAACCAGGATAAGGTTATAAAACGCTATCCCAAGCTTTGAACATATCACAGTGGGCTGATCAATCCATCATCAGATGTTGGGAGAGTATGTGACAACTGCAAGGGAAGTGGTGAACAGAAAAGTACAGCTAAGAGTCCCATGGTGCAGCACTTTATGTTTGTATATCACACAAAATCCCAGTAAAATGAGGTGTGTCAATGTAATATAGTAAAAGTGAAAAAGTTCAAGGTGTGTTAGAATGTTTTTACAGCAAAAAACATGAGTCAAATTTTTTTAAATAATCCCTTTTTTTTTATTCCTCCCAGCTCTTTGTCTTTCATCATCTTCATGCATATTTTTTTATCAATATAACACCTTCTAAAAAAGTTTCATGTGACAATACTTCTACTTTGTTGGTTTGTTTGTTGATTTTCTAGCGCAACTAAATCGGATTTCATTGGACGTTGATTAAAATGCCTAAAACCACGTATGAAACTTTTGTAAGTTCCAACCAAAGGTAAATCTGCAGTGACAAGTTCCTGCAAGGAAAAATAAATCAAGAAAGTGCTTAAAACTTTAGACTTTCAGGCAAATAAGAAATGTATCTTCCATTTTCTCATCCCAAACAGCAAGCTTTATTACCTTGCTGTCACCCTCTGTTTCCACAGTCTGACCACCTGCAGGCTTGTAGTTTCTCAGCCCTCTGTATACATTTATTCTTTGGGCAATGAGTCCTGTTGTTGGATAGAAACCTGAGTGAAGCAAACAAAACAAAGGGAAGTCTTAGCATAGCTTGACAACCTGCATCAACAGTTTCAGAGTAAAGAAAAAACAGCTTCCCTCTCACAAATCCTAATTTGCCTCTTACTATTTAGCCTTTGAAAATATCTGATTTAATTTTATCAGCCTCGACTCAACTAATGGAATATTTTACGGCCATCTTGTTCATTTAAGTAGATGAAGCTGTATTTAATAAACTGTGTGTGGCATTCTGGTTTGGAATAAAGTAATAGGGAACTTGAAGATCAACAATTGCAAATCAGAAAGTAATTATTCAATTCTCAGTTTGCTGCTCTGTTGATCACCTTTTGTGTGTTTTCTATTTAAATGTAAGGAGCCTATCTTCACTGCTATTAGTATAATTTACACGTAAAGCAAAATAAACTGACAAACAGAATTGAGAGGTCATATTTCTTTTATTTTTAAATTCATTGGCTCATTCAAATCAATTTGAAGAAGGTGATTTACCTGTAACTATATCATGTTTTTCATACTTTACAATATTTTACAAGCTCAGAGCTTATCTGATTAATGATCTGGCAGAGATACTATTGCTATAAATTTGGTTTATATTTTCTTGAACATAAAGAGTTTGAACCCTGAGTCAGTCACAGCAGATGGTTGGGACTTGGCCGATCTCAGCTAAAGGCTAAAGGTCATCTTTCCTTTTGGTTTTTGCCATATGCATTCCTGTCTATGAAGGAAACCTGCAGATTTAATGACATGGTGCAAGCAGCTCTCTCCACATGTTTGTTCAAGGGAATAACTCAATGCATTCAGTTTTTCAGAAAAGTTTATTAATACAAAGTGCTCTTTTTAGATAAAAGCACATTTTGCATTTCATTTGGAAATGAAGATCACATATTATGAAAGGATTGAAGTTGCTGAGGTCGAGAGTAAAAGTCAGGAATCCACTGATCTGCTGTCTGACTTGAAATCGTAGGGTTCTTTATGCTTCCCTTTTCTAACTGATTTTCTTTTCCAGGCGGACTTGGCACCTTTCCAAACTGTAAAAAGTATCAATACTTGCACTGTGCTTGATTGGCTAGCAAACTCATCTGACCCAAAACCCACAGAAAATCTATTGGGTTTCTCAAGAGAAAGATTAGAGACACCAGACCCAATAATGCAGACAAGATGAAGGAGGCTATTAAAGCAACACTCAACTAAAGCTTCCTTAACACCTCTGCAGTACCACAGGATGATCACCTCAGTGCCACTTTGTAATGATGCAGTAACTCATTCAAAATCCAAGTATTAAGTGTACAATACATGGATATACTTTGAATTAGGTTGACATGTCCGTATTAAAGCACAAATATTTTCACTTTTCAAATTGAATCATTGAGCAAAATTTTTCTCTCAAAATCTGATATATTAAAACACATCAGTGTTATGTTGATCACACAGCTTTAGTGTTAGAAACCTGAGACTAGGGGTAAAACAGACAATTTTTTATATATAGAAGATAGATACATTATTTCAAAGTTTACATCTGAAACTCTGAAATAAGTTTCAGATGTAAACTGAAACTTTACATCTGAAAAGTTTTACAAGTCCACACAAGTGAACAGTGTGAACTCTGTTCACACAAGTGGAATTGTGATTTTGATCCTTGCTTTGTTTTGATCAAATGTAATTTGTCTTTCTTCCTCCTCGCATCTTATTTCAATCATTTAAAAGTCCAAAAACTTTTTTAAAACTCCTTAATTGACATACCTTTAAATATTGATTGTAAATTAGTCAAACTTTTAATGTAGATGTTGTCTTTTTATACTTATTTTCTTTCTTGTATTGATTTTTATTTATTTTATTGAGATTGCTCAATAAAAATATCAATCACTGATCCTTCTAATCACTTTTGATATATTACGAGTTTGACGGATCTTTGATAGACTGAAACTAATTGGTTTATTGGCATAATTAAAAGTATTATTATGGGGCAATAATAATTAGTATTTTAAGATCAACTGAATCTGTTGTTTTTTCACTAAAACTGGATTTAATTAGACCATGCAATTGGATTTAAATTGGTCTGAATAAATTTTAACTGGAGTCTATACAATTTGATCACAGATACATGGAAATATTCTTGAACTGGCAAAGTGTAGATGAACAAAACTCAGCAGGCAAATTCTGGTGCAAGCATGATGTTCGTGTTGCTCTAAAAGTGTATGTGTCAAACCCAAGCCTGCACGCCAAATGTGGCCAGCACAATAATAATATTTGGTCTGTGAGATACTTCCAAATGTCTGTATTGACATAATGTAGAATAGATACATGATGTAAGTCTTTTCAAACTGTTTCCAATGAGTCTGTGTTGCTATGTAGACTCAGTTTCCCGTTCTTCACTGAAAGGTTTTATCCCAGAAGTGTTTTTTTTCTTCCCATGGTAGTTTTAACTACTCTTCCTTCATATCGTCTTGAACCAGCATGTCAAATATCCTCTGACATCTGACATGCATTTTATCTATTTATTTTTTATTTTTTAAAGAATGTTGTTTGGCAGTGGTGGCCTTTATTCAACAGTAATCTGACAGGGAAGAGGCTGAGAGAAGAAAGACAGGTAGTAAAGGTACCAAGGACGGGACTCCCACTTGAGACGGCCGCATCGGTCTGCAGCCTCTGTAGACTGAGCGTCCACTCTAACCACTGCTCCATGCGATGCCCGATGACATGCATTTTGATCTACACAACAGCTCACTGAATATTTTCTCTTTTTTAGAACAAGCTTTATAAATCCAACAGAGGGTTTTGTGTAAAAATCCCAGCAGATCAGAACAGTCAGTCAACAATAACTATGCCATGTTCAAAGTCTCTTAAATCCCTTTTTTTCCCCATTCAGTTCAGTGTGAACTTTGGAAAATTGCCTTTGCCAAGTCTAGATGTCTAAATACATTGAAGAGCAGCCATTTAAGTTAATAAATCACTGCTTATGTTAACATGTAGTTGAACAAGTGTGCCTACCTTAAGTGGGGAGTGAATATTTTGTTTATAGATCAAATATGTACATGTACATCATTCAAAAGGTCAATAAACAAAAATCAAACTGCAAGTACTGCATGTCCTCCCACATGCAAAACATTTTTGACTAAACAGTATATCTGTGGTTTACAAGCAAACTAAAATAGAGTCATAAACATGTTGCACTAATAAAACCCACCTTGTTCGTCCCTATTAGTCTCCTCAAAGCTGCAAAACTGCTCCATCTCAAGGTGGCTGGGTGGGATTTTACGGTGGATAAAGCTGTGAGGGTATTTTTCCTCTGGACTTTCCAGCTCCTGACCGTCCTCATACACGTGTTTCAGCACCCGACCACTGTAGGATGACGCTAGCTTGAACCTCACCTACAGTTTCAGGGAGTAAAAGGTGTGATTATGCTCCTCTGCTCAGCAGCTTTTTGACATTAAAAAGATGCAGCATTAGCAAGAGGCAGCCTTAAAATAGAAGAAGATATGCAAGTGAAAAAAAAAAGCTGTTTGGTCTCTGAAGGAGGAGGGGGGTTTGGGCATGCACACAAGGCTGAGCTTCATTTCTCTGTTCCAATTAGCATTTTGTCAAAATCAGATACAAACAGAAATTAACTCTTAGTTATAATATCAAGGTTTTTTTCACTGATATTTTAGATCTGTTAAATTATTTTTCAGAAAAAAAATAATCAGTTGAGCTTATTTTTTACTCTGTCAGATTCAGCACTTCAAACCTATAAAGCTAGAAGAAAGTAGTTCCATAAATAACTTGCCTTTCTGGGCTTGGTGCCTTCATAGCGCTGGTTCAGCTTCCTTTGAAATTCCTCCATGGCAGATGACTGAGGATGAGGTGAGGAAAAAGCGTCAGTCCATCTACAAAACCCTTCTTGAGTAGAATGGCACTAGTTTGACACAATGCTGCCTTGGAGTGAGGTGACTGTGTGGACTGATGGATTAAAATATTGGACTGAGAGTCCGGCTGAAAAGCCGTGTGGAAGGAGTGGGTGGATGTAAAGTTAGGATGAAAAAGGCTCTGTGTCCTGCCCCCAGAGTTTGAGTGTACCTGCTGTTTTAAGGGACCCACCTTTTTAGCTCCTCATGCTAAATTATTCACAGCTAGATCGTGTGTACAAAGGGGTGGTTGAGAAACTAGAAGCTTCATCATCAAATAATTATGATCACTAAAATAGAAAGTATCTAGGACTTGTGTGCAGTTCTGTGGTCTTATGGGTGTAACAAAGAGAAATAGTGAGAAAGTCTGTGGATTTGTGCATGTGTGTGTGGGAGTTAAGTACTTGCAGCACTGTCACTGGATCAGAGCCAAGTGCATTAGTATTGAAAAATAAACATAACATTTGAAACTAGCTGCTGTTTAATATGAAACATTTGAATTAAGGAAAACATGTATGTCTATCAAGACCCAGATGCCACTAAATTAAAATATCAGTCTAGTAAGATTTTTCTTGTTCAGGTTTTGCATGTATAAAAATTAAATACACACCATGTTAGAATGTGTATTTCTCATTTTAGTCCTAATTGGTGGTCTGTAAAAAGGTTTTTCATTATTGAGGTATTGTGAGAAACAGATTGATTAAAAAAAATAATGAATAAAAACAACGGGATAGGCCTAGACCTTTGCCACCATGTTGTTTCAAAACATACTTACAGTATTGGTTATCGATGTATTTCTAAACCTCTGTTACTCCCATTTGGGCCATAATTTGGAAATAGAAGCAACATAATTTCACCATGAACTAGCAAAATATGATTTATTTCTGTGTAGTCAACATTTTTTATGCTTTAATTTATGAACTCAGTGTTTTTTGCCCTGTATGTATAGATTACTGGGTTTGTGACTGACATTTGCAGTAAATTTTATGTCACTAGATCCTTTCTTCATTGTTGACCAATAAAAAGCATTATTTTCTTGTAAGGTCCTGTGGTTTTTCCACTTGAAATATTTATTTGCAAACACCCAAAAGTTACGTTGGGTATGTTTAAGATCAAGCCAATTTCCAGTATAAGGTCTATGAAGATCATTCATGCGATTCTCTGACAAATGTTAAAACAACTGAAATCAAATTTAGAATAAGCAATATTAAAATTCTTGTTTCAACAATTTTCATCTTAGCTGCTTTGCAAGAATTTTGACTTTTATTGTTGTAGTTTATACCTTACTAGAGCCCTTACAAGGTTTATACCATTCCTTTTCCTTCAGTAAATGTGGGACACTTGAGAAAGATTCAGCAATGTAGAATATACCAAAAAAAATGTTACAAAATTGGAATACCAAGGCACATTTAAAAAAATCAAGCAATGGACTGGAGTCGAAATATAAAACCAGAGTATATGTAATTAAATCTGTTGGCTACATTAAGGCTCCAATAATAAACCTGGAAACCAATAATTTTTCAAGTAGACTTATCTTTCCTTGCTAGGATATGATGTCTCTTTTTCTAGTGAGACATTTTTACTTGTCGCTATAATAAAGACACATGTGTTACCTACAATTAATGAGGCCTCAGTTCAATTCATGTGGTCTACTGGTCCATGACAGTGTAATAAAGGGCACATTATATGCAATGTAAAGCCTCAGAAATTGAAAAAGGTAAAATAGATGGATTCATTACAATGTATCATTTGATATGAGAGCATAAATAAGAGCCAAAAAACACTGACCTGTAATTCACCTACACACAAAAGTAATGTAAGCCATTTATAGTAAGACTGTTTTTATAACACCCTGTTGAACACTTGTTTCAGTTCTGTTACACATGGTGCAATATGTAATTTCTTGGAAATACAGTCTCTCAAGGGTAAGTAATCACCTTTGAACACACCATCAGCTGAAGAGTGATGGCAAGTAACATGTGGAGTCAAGTCTCTCACTGCACCACCTAAAGTCACCTGAAGACAGAAGAGCTCTACAGATCATCTATATAATCATGCTCTTGCACCGAGGCTGGCTTTACTTTAAAAGCACATTACATTCAACTGTTTTCCTTTGATGACACAATTTATCTGCCTGTAAAGGCTGGCGGCAGCGCTTCTCTTCAGGCCCTCCTAAATTGTCTTCAAGTAGGAACATGGTTTGAGATACAATTTCTTAATGTAAATCCAAAGACCTGATCCCAGATGGTTATAATAGTCTCATTTTCTCATTACATTGTTAAACTCTCCTATTTGTGTAAAAATCTTTGAGTCATTTTTGACCACCTGAGTCAGTTATTTAGGTATTCCCTCCTGAATAAAGATTTTTTATGAAAAAATATTAAAATAGTAACAGATTTTTGATGGACTTTCAAAGAAAGCAATTAGTATCTTTATCCTGCAGGCCATTTGAAAACGACGGTTCCCTTTAAGTGATTTAATTACATTCAACAGTCTCATCTGTAACTTCAGATTGTCACTTCCATAATTGCCTCGAGGCACAACAGGTCTGACTTTTGCTTTGAGTAGTGCTGCAAGTGTAGGTCAACTATTTAGACAATCACATTAGGTTTTAGCCGACGTTTTAATTCCTAATGGTGAAAGCTTTTAGAGTTAGATCAAATGAGGACTGCTTAGATTAGAGTCAATGCATTCCTCTTCATTGTATACTACAGTATGCTGTATGCACACAAAGCTCCTTCATACAGTCATGCATTATGGAAATATCCATTTAAAAATGGTTTACAAATATTTTTTGCCATTAATATCAGTTTTTAAAAAAGCAGCTATGGTAGTAGTTTTCATGCATTTCTAATAACCAGAATTTAAGAAAAAAAGTGCATTCACTACATGCATGGAGAGTTAAATTTCAGAGTTATTGTTTTAGATGACAGTTATTAAAATTTGTGGGAATAGGAAGTTTGACAGAAAAAAGGGAAGGGAGAGGGGGTGTACTGAGAGCAGGCAGATACGATCTCCTGTCGCTTTCCTGACCGAGAGTCATCTTAATCAGATTGCCGAACAAGCATGTATGGCTACTCAGGCAAGAAATTGTTTTGGATGCATCACAGAGAAGGAACTGTTTAATGTGCCGGATTCGTGCCGCTTTCGGTTTAATAATTGCCACTAAATCTGGCTCTCAGTGTCTCCACATTAGCAGTTCATGTATATTCTATTATCTCCATTATTCCCCCTCCCTCCCACCTCAGCAGAAATTGTAATATAATTTTCAGCACCCACATACAGTACATTTTTCACACCAGGTATTATCCAGTCATCCCCTTTTTTTCTTCAGTGCTCAGATAGTGCTTTGGACATATTGTTTCAGTTATTAAAGAGTTTCAATAATGAGGAAAAAAATTGCTTTATTATATTAAAAAAATTAACTCTAAAGAAATCTATTTTCCATGCAGGTTGATGTAATTTCTCTGTTCCCTGTTGTGGTCACCGATCCATACTCTTGGTTCAGTTTTAAAGTGGAAGAGCTTTTTCTAAAAATCAGTTTGACTTTGCTTCTGCAGTTTAAACATAAGCTGGAAACAATTTGAATTCCTTGGGATATTTTGTGGAATCTGTTTTGGGAATACAGAAAGCAGTGTTTCCATGCCTAGCATTGAGTCAGACCTCTTCGGGATTGATGCCAGACTCATGAAAAGCCCCACCGTCTTTCTTGTCCTGGTTGTTGTTGTCATAAATGAGAATTCAATGCACAGCTCAGCGAGGGAGGCTTCCTCCATGGGGCTCTGCAGGTCACATCAGTTCAGGTGGCTTAGAAACCTGATAAGGATTCACTATGTTCTCTGTTCTTGAGATGTATGCAAGGCACAGCCAGCTGGGAAGAAGGCTTGAAGGACAACGCCAGAATCTCTGAAAGGATTGGATTTCCAATTATCTTTTTCACAGGAAGAACTGGAGGACGCTGCTCAAGATTCACAAACTTGGGTGGCTCACCTCTGCTTCTGTTAACACGTCTTCTTTCCAATTCCAAATTTTCACATTGTCAAAATTTCCTAAAACACTTTAATGATGACAAAACTGAAACCCTTAACATTTAATTAAATTAGACTGCTGCCCCAAAACATTCTCAGTATCAGTGTTTTAAATAGAACTGCTAACACATTCAAATTTCATTATCTTAATTATGGTGCCTATCAAATGATGGATCCTACAAGTCACAGTCAAGTTAATATTTGATATTTCAATGGGACTGGTTTTCTATCTCATTTTAATTAGCTCTGTGCTAATGACAATGGGTGTACAGCTCCCATGAAAACTTAAACGGCATGCAGAACTAATGTCTGAAGTGTGACCGAAGCCTGCTCTTGTGACCACTTCAATCCCCTTTAATTTCACCTCTAAAAATAAATCCCTTCTCAGAAATGATGCTTAATTGTCTCGGCAAACCGCTAAAATGAAGTTCAAGATACAAACACAGGCAGTTAGGCCATGATATTCTTGACATGAACTGTAACTTCATACAAAATCTGTTTTAATACGGTTTCTAAAGTGACCACAGTTAAAAACAGCCCGGTTTGATTATTTTGCTGATATAATCCTGGACTGACCACACCCTGAGCAGATTTAAGTATTTAAATCAAGTATTTTTACAGCTTTTGTTATTGTGTTTGGTCTTGTACCTTACAGTCATTATATTAATTTCCATATCTAAAATCAGGAAATATGTGAGAGATAAAAACACTACAAGTATTATTCTACATGTTTTATTTAAGTCTGTTTGGAAATTAAATAATATAGAAGCAAGTTTACAAATATTTTTGTTACTGAAATAATTAAGATGTCATATTATTATGCATATTTTCTGTTTTAATAAAGCACTTAGATTATGTTTTACATTTTAGTTTTGGTGCCTCAAGGTTTTTGTGAAATTCTTATATCAGCCCAAGCCGAGCTAACAACATACTAGAGCTGTTGTTCAATGGCGAGAGAAAATACTTAAATCACCAACAGTTAGGACTGCACATTACCTATTAATGTTAAATATGATATTGATGATATTGCTTATAATTACCTCAGTTTCATCTTCCTTTTTCATCACAGCAATGTCCCCAAGACTCTCCCAAAGCTTTCTGATCTTTTTGACAATAATATCTATACAGCAGTTGGTAAAAAGGACAGTACAGGCCCATCTGAGTGGCAAAAAACAACGAATGGAGACACAGTTTTATTGCATGACAATATATTGCATCCAGACCTAGCAGTATATGCTATTGCAAATACTGCAGACACTGTTAATGTGATGGTAGTAGGGATTTAATTTATTGCGCGGCTCTTCTTCTTGCACAATAACAAGGACTCTTGAGACTTAACAGACTGAAGTCACATGTCAAGAGTATTTTTCCAACATCTCCAGCTTTAAAATCTCAAAACAGCTATAAATAAAACTCCACTGCTGCTACATTTGAGTTTTCAAGAGTGAAAGAATAATTTTTTAGATTTTATTCCCCATGCACTTGATGTAATGAATCAGGCAAAGAGGGAATATATAAATCTTTCCTGTTACCATAATAAAGGATGGCACATACAAATGCACAACTCAGGGTAAATCTTGGAATTAAAATTTCTCAAGTTGGAAATGGCTTTGACTGTAATAGACTGGGAACCTGAGCAATGAAGTAGGCTGTGAGGTATGCCACAATGTACAAGACCTTCATAGAAAGAGAAAATTGGATCAGGCAGCAAATAGAAAAAGAAATCAAAACTTATTCAAATCATATCTCAAGCAGCTGAGCTTGGAGAGGAATTTAACAGTTAGCACTTATTTAGCAGCACATGCATGTGCAGGTGGGGAGGTGAACAGAAGTAAAATCCTAGAGCAGCAGTGCTCTATTTATTATGTTTAAAAAATTGGTAGAATTGCGTTGGTTTATGTTACAGCCATTTGGCTGCCTCTGTTCCCATCTGATGGTTTTCTAAGCCTTCAAGGAGCATTTCATTTCAAGAGTGTCTGGCTGCATCGCAAAGAAAGGGTGGCAGATGTCACTCGAGTGGAGGGAGTTTATTCTGCTCCACATAGACGATCCTTTATCCAATACAAACACAGCAGTGGCACGAAACAAGCTACAAACCAAAGCGTGTCAAGCAGTGTGAAATAAAGACATTCTAAACACCAGAACTGGTAAGTCTGCATTTATGCGTCTTATAAGATGATCAAAATCAATCTTACTGTTATATATACATACAACAAAAGATTGTGATTCTAAAAAATCCACTGAATCCTTTAACAGTGAAATAAAATAAACTCTGACAGCAACCAAAAACAAAACAGGTGAAAAGAAAAGATCAACAATTAATCTCCTGACTAAAAAGATCCAATTGTAGATTGTTGTTGTCAGTGATGTTGGTGCTCTAAATATTACTTGTCCCTTGAAATCGAAATATCTTTGTGTGTATCTATGTATTTAAAATTAGGAGTTGCACCCACAACCTCCACCTCCATTAGCACCGCCAATAAAATTATGCAAAACGCTTTCAAATGAAACCTTCTTTTACTGCAGTAGTATAATTGCAACCTTTAATTTCAGTACATGCATCCAGTTGTTCTCACAAAACCATTATTTCCACACATATTGGCATCTCTTTCACTTTCCTTAAGAAAAATGTAATGAGAGCTTTTAATCAGTTCAACTCTGTACTCTATTTTTTAATTTGAACAGAGCTGTAGGAAACATTTTATTGGGGATCAGTGGCTTCTATATTGTTTATTTAAACTGACAATCAGTGGTAAACTGCAGGTTTTACCACTGAGTGACAGAGATATTCAGAGAGAAGAACAGGGACATAAACTTATAACACAAATAAGGTTAAAATCATACCTGATTTTTAATTTTAATATAAAAGAGAAATCCACCTAAAAGTAGCTGAATTGCTGGAAAGCATAGAATTCATGAAAAGCTAAATTAACACAACAAAATATTTCTATGAAGGTCAAAATTCAAAAATAAGTTTCAATTTTGGATATTTAGACACAGTCCCCAAAGCACAGCAGGAAATCCCTGCCGACATAAAAGAGCCATCATCTTTCACTTTAGTATAAAAACTAAAATAAAGATTTTTAATGCAAATTGGTGTTATGTACAGAATTTCATGTCAAAGAAACTCTTACCTGAACCAAATATTTAAAAAAATAAGAATTAACACAAATAAGGATTCCTTCACATCTTTCGCAGACTTCCCTCCCTGCTGCCAACTATTTTCTCCCACATAAGGCAAAATAAAAAGTCTACTTCATGATTTTGGCAATATTTTTTTGTAAATGAATTCCCAGAGGTGTCACTTTTGCTGTTCAGTCTTGCCGTCGTGCTGAGTCTGTTTGCCCTGTTCCCATCTAGCACAGTAATTGGGCTAATAATGGTGTTCAGTGCCTAGAGTTATTCACAGTACTTCAGTCTGTCAAAAGTTTTAGATTCATATAAGGAGGACTTATTGTGTGCTCTACTCAAGGCCTACATATAGTATTATTTTATTTCTTTGTCCTGCGTGATTTTTTCTTTGCAAAAACATCATCAATGAAAGTCATGCAATAATGAATTTCTACATTTACAGCCACAACTGACTGAGGGCAATTGAGAAGAAAATGCAATTTCAGCTATGTCACAGATCTCATGCCTTTGGCTGTAATGGGCCTCAAATAAATCCACTGATGATGTTTAAAGGGACATCGTAGTGCTTGTATAGCACACAAGATCAAGCACAGCCAGAATAAGTTAGAAAAATAACCAGATAAAGAGCAGCCTCAAATTTAGAGGCTGTTGAATCCTATAGCTCCTGGTTTTGATTAGAAAAAACTCTCAATACCTTCATCAGCTACAATACAGGCAATAGATTACAGGTAATACAGGCACCTACAATACAGGCAATACAGGTTTAAAACAAATACCTCTGTTTTAAACAAAACAGAGGTATTTGTTTAAAGAGGTAGGGAGCAAAACTTTTGGATTTGCTGGGTTTATCATCATACCAGTGCTGAAAAGAAACAAAAAGTATTTCAGCAAACCAAATGCAGTACCAATTTGTCTGTCATAAAAAAGAAGCATAAGCAGTGACTATGAGGCAAGAGCATGGAGATATGAGGCAAGCTATATGCTTTTTGCAATTTTGTAACCCGCTAGTTCTTTTTCTTGTTGTACCCTCAATTTTTCTTTTCTTTCCAGTAAAACAAAAAGAAGCTTACCATCTCTCAGCCTGCTATGTTGTCTGCCTGCACATTTTGCATCTTTAGCCTCTCCATCGCTTCCTGAATCCAGTGCGATAAGCTGAGAACAAGACGCCGAAGCCCCTTACACACGAAAACACAAATGTACAAAAACAAAACAAGAGGGGCAACATGTGTTGTGGGAGTGACATGAGGAAGAGGATTTAACAAGCTCAGTAGTAGAAGGCTGAAATAAGACGAAGGCATCATGATTTTTATTTTTTTTTTGTAAACATGTAACTAAGGTCTAATGTAGAAAGTTAAGCCCGGTGTAAAATAAACACAGATAATTAAAAAATGTAGGACTTGCAAAATTGTGCAAAATCTGTGTGAAACAATAGAAAACTGGTGAAGGTGAAGGGTGTGACACAGTAAAATGTTGCCATTTTTAACATCTGCTAAACCACAGATGCCTGCTTGAACATGTTTTTTTTATTTTAATGTCTGTGCTGATGTTTGTGGGAATGTTTGCGCTTCAGGCAAATTTTAAACATGTCACACTTTAACTATCAGTATGGTTAGACTGTAGCACCTCGGGTTTGTTTGCCCACAAGATTTTCACACAAGAAAGCAGGAAAATGTGAAACTTAGTGAGTGAAATAATTTCAACAGCACAGACAAAACTATTGGCACTGTATGCAAAGTGTAGTGATTGGTATTGTTAATCTTGTTGCACAAGACGGTCAAATCTTGGCGCAAGATCAGCAAAGGCTGGCTTCCATGTGCTGATTCAATAGATCTCATGAAACATAAGTCTATTAGGTTAGGAAGAAAAAGCCATATATGAACAAAAAATACTAATACGTTCAATCTGCTGCTAAGCTAAATGTTGGGTTATGTGAGACTTGTATTATTGACAATATCCTTAGTAGAAATTAACTTTAGTTTTAAGAAATATTTTGGACAATAAACAGGGAAACTGAGTTCCAGGCTGATGCTAACGTTTTATCTTAAATAAGATAGTTATTTTTTTCATTTTCTCATATTTTCTTTTCTCCAATTTTTCAAGCCCTTTCTAGAATCCCTAAATCAAGTGGTTTAGCTGTAGTGTAGCAGAAAGCAAGACAGGGGCTTCTCCTCCTTGCTCTGAATCGTTTATTTCAGAGGAGCTACATTTTCTCACATTTCATTTGTCTTAATGTCATAACATAAGGTTAAGTAAAAATATTTTTAATTTATTTATTTTTTTTAGAAAAGTGACATACTTTAGCTGTTAGGGACATCTATCTCAGCTGTGTTGGCACAGAAAACACAGCTGAATTTCTTTTGGCCAATTTACCCAGAAGTTTGTGTTGTTGCAATGGTAATGCTCCTCCACAGAAAACTGTCACAAAAATGTATCTTCTCCTGTCTGGAATGGTATCCGCCAGCTATCCGTCAGATATTACCCAGACTATAAGCATCAGCCATAGTACTTACTGTATATATATTGCTGCTTCGTACGCCTACTTGTCAATCCTCTGAAGACACAATGAAAAAACCTGCTGTTTTCTTTGCTGTTGACTGATAAATCTTGACAGCACTGAGCTAAACAGACTCCTGTAACATCATGAAGGAAGATAATGGCTTCCAACTCCTTTGACACTCACCTTCTCACTCACCCTAACCTCCAATTTTTCCTCTCCTCCTATGTTCAGTCCTTGATCCCGATATCCTCTCCTCCCCCTCTAAGCCTGATTTGCCCGACACACCTTTGCATCCCTCAGGTTTTGCTTTCTCCCTCCTTCTGTTTGCACTGTTCCATCTATTTAGCGACACACACAACCATAGAGCTTTCCTTAAATGTATACTCCTTAGTCTCTTTTCCTGCCCAAACTGATTATTAAATCAACTCCTCTTCTTCAGAAGTGCCTTTGATTACACTTGCTTGTCTGCATGATGACAGAGCCCAGATAAACTATGATACTATGCCAAAAGATTGTAGTGCAGCTGAAGATGCAGTTAAGAAAAAAACTAAACAAGGGCTCTTCCAATAATAAAGCAAAAATTAAGAAATAAAATATTGAAATATCACTATCCTTTTCTGGCTTTAATATGTTAAAAGCAAAAATAAACTATGTTTTATCAGATAAAATTACAGGTGTATTTCTAAAACTTTCCTGATAATTTGTTAAATGATGACATTATTTTTTTGTCACTTGCTGTCATATAGTCAATCTCACTGGAGATATACATTTTTAGAAACACAAATATCTAAAAGTTCAAAAAAACACAGACCTACAGTGGTTATTCCATTCACCACTGCAAAAACAAAGTGTATACCTGAGATGGGAACACTTTTACCTTACAATTAGAGATGCTCCGACTCAAATCTTAAGGTTCTGATACAATATGATACCTACATTTAAAAAATTGCCTTTTCACTTCAACATTGTGTTGTTTTTGTCCTTGTGATATACATGAACATTGAGAACATACTTTTAACAGTATTTATACTGACAATAAAATTGCATAACAGCCTTCAAAATAATTCTTAAATACTTTTTTCACAACTGCAGATGTGCTGTGTTTAGAGACTGCTGAGATGAAATGACACTGGGGATAACAAAAGATTTCAAAGCTTAAAGTAGGTTTCTCTTTTGCTGTCTGCTCTGTTTTACTGAGATGTAAAATGTTGCAAAGTGCCTCTATTGCCTGCTATTATTTTACATTTTATGCCACTTTTTTTTTTTTTTTTTACATTCTGTTTTGTTACTTTCCATGTTCATTTTTGTAGATTAGAATTTTCATGTTGTTACAAATTGTTCAATTTTCTGTTTTTTTATGTACTGTTGTCTCTGTTCAAAATCCCCAATAAGTGTTTTATTTCAGAGAACACACCCTGGATCACACACACTTCCAGCTGTTTCAAGTGAACCTCAGCCCAGAGCTCTCAGGGGAAAAAGAGGGGAGGTGGAATCTGCTTTTACATAAACGAAGGTTGTTGCACTGATGTCATCTACAACACATTCAGTCCTCACCTGGAGTACTTTAATAGACTGTAAACCTTTTTATTAACAGAGAGTTTTTCTCGGGGTTTTTTTTTTTGACCAGTGTGTACATCTCACCACAAGCCTGAATATCAGGAACTGAACAACAACTTGCTGAGTTTATACCAGATATGAAGGGAAAACAGCCAGACTCTCTCATTGTTGTTCACAAAAAATACAAATAGCACACCAGGGGCACTTTGAGACATTCTGATATGTTCATTTAACTGTGGACTCTTGTTTTGTTCAAATAGGTTTTTGTTCAAAATGTCATTTTTTGATTCAACAATTACCAATGTTCAGGCTGCAGGCAGTCAGAAGCAGTTAAAATACAGTTACAATGCTTGTTGCTGTAAATGCTGCTAATGCTAGTGCAAATGGTAGCTCCAGTTCATTGTGTGGTTCCATTCAGACTAGCAAAGAGGAAGAGGAGCATAGACTTACAAAGAAAAACAAAGAATATGGTCAGTGTGGGGAGCATCTGATATGAAATCAGGATTACAATTGTTATGAGACTGTTGTGAACCTACCCTACAGGGAAATATGCCTCGTGTCAAAGTGAAAACAATTATTGAAATAGGGGCCTATCTAAAGGAGAGCAAGTGCCATGGGAGTAGTATATTCCTCATCAAATGGAAGCGTCTTCTGCTTGTCTCATAAACATCTTTGCGGAAAAACAGTGCTTCTGTGGACGACTTTTCTGAAGATAACAGGGATACACACGTGCTTAATGATGTAGAGTAGGGTACTTTAAGTAAGATAGCATCACTGCTGGTCTATTTAGTTACTTCTGATGGGGTGCAGTAGGAGAACTGATGCACAATCTGCATGTAAAACCTGTGTTCTGCTCTAAATGAGTTTCCTGCATTTATACTGCTGCTTCCATAGCTTAAATGTTCTGGTTGAGATAATCTCATTGCTCTAACATCCACAAAATGTCTGCTGAATATTGCAATTACCCTAAACTGATTTCTTCACATTGGACAAAGATAATAAGCCTTTCAAAAACACCAGTATGTGTCGCAGCGGTGTTACAGCAACTTTACAAAAATAAGAAATTATCATTTGTTTTTAAATAAATTTTTCTGTAATTTTTTTATATTGTTTAAGAAAGACACAGAAAAATATTATTCAAAAGAAATGCTTTTATTTCTCTGTTTCTTAGACCAGGTCTGCAGACATTGAAGTAAAGTAAAATGTCTGGCACTTCAGACGCAACCAAATCACCAAATTAATGATCCCTTTGATATGGCAGCCCAAGATATTTACCTTTTAAAATATAGTTAATTATTAATCATCTCTCCCTTCTACTGAATAAATTGTTGACAATTTATTTTTACTTTAATCAAATGTGTGACACTGAATATCTGGGTGAAGGACCCAAATGCATGTTTCAAAAGCAGGAGCCAGGTGGATGAGATACTTTGGGCTTTTTTAAGAGGAAGAACAAAGATGCTGCTGTAGGAGAAAAAATCAAAGAGAAAAAAAAGTTGAAGGTACAAATAAATTTGACAGGATGACAGCCAGAAGAGGCACACCAATCTCACAGTGAACAAAGGCAGAACATGAAATATAACATACCGAGGAAGAATGACAGCTGACTAGTTGCAGGTGGTGTGAACCAAACCTGTAGCATGTTGTGAGCAGAGACAGAACAACATAAGTAGCTGAAACCAGTATGGCACAAAACTGTTAACTAAAAAATAACATTTCAAATCACTGAAAGAAACAAGATGTTTACTAAAAAAATAAAATTCCAAAATCTTGAATATTAATTTTGACAAAAATGTTGAATATTTGACCATTTAGTTAAAAAATGAATACAAAGTGGCAAACCAGACTTCGCTAACTGTATATTAAAAGAAAAAAACCATAACGACATCTCTGAATTTAATGCTTTAATAATTGTTTGATGTGTTACATGCTACACAATGCAACCTCTTATCTATGCTTGCTTTGTGAAGTCTATTTCTAGGGCCTGATCCAATTAATGGGAGAGAGAGTGAAAGAGTGAAATAGAGAGAGAGAAGCAGAGAGAGGGAGGATGATGAAGAGAGAGAGCAAAGGTGATGGATTATTCTATTATCTGCAAAGAGATTTCAGCAGCTAAAATTTGAATTTTCTCAACCTTGGAGTAAATTGTACCATCATCCTGCCATCTCACCAAAACAAATGTTTGTTTGTATTTTTTCCTTATCTGAATTGTTAAACAATATAAAGGAAAAAAATTCACTTAAGTGATAATGAGTGTTAAGTAAGAGTTGGGATGTTTGTGAAACAAAGCAATGTAACCTCATGGAGGGAAAGGATGAATCAAGATTTAATTTATAATTAACAAGAAGGCTGCTATGTTGTTAAGCATATTCAAAAATATTAAATATTTGAGCTTGAATTGTTTTTTTGTTAGCAGTTGTGTTTGTCTACTTAACCTTTAACAAACAGAACAACACAAGTCTTTGCTGCATTATTGGAAGTACTGATCTTACTATTTGCTGTTAGGATTCAATAAAGAACTGTGCTGTGGTGGCGAAGGGGTCTAGTACGCCCCACATTTGGAGGTCTTAGTCCTCGACGCGGACGTCACGGGCTCGACTCCCGGCCCCGATGATCTTTGCCGCATGTCTTCCCCCCCCTCCTTCCTCCCAGTCTACTGTCAAAAAATGCAAGCCACTAGCGCCGCTAAAAAAAACTCTTCGGAGAAAGAAAAAAAAGGATTCAATAAAGAACATCCTTGGACATTTCTACTGAAGGCTAATACCCCCAGAGCACATGCAAGTCAGTGGACAGTTTAAAGGGACTGTTTGGAGATTTTCTAAAGTACATGTTAGATAAGGTCAAAAGTCAGGAACAACTACAAATGAGAGAATACCATTTTGAAATTTGCTTGTAACTCATAAACAAAATAAATGGCCCTTTATATCTATAACTGTTTGTGATTGTAACTGAATCTAATTTTCAGCATTTTCATCAGTTCAAGAAATTTTACCCAGGACTTCATCAACTCTGGCTTCTTTCAGTAGACTGTTGGGGTAGTAGTCCCTCCTTATCGCCTTTAGGTATTGGTGAGCCAAGGTGTGCCCCGACTCTCACCCGTTCACCACAAGTATCAGTCTTCATGTGCTTGATGGTTAGATGTTCAAATGTGTTGAACTTTGTTAAACTCAGAATAATATGACAGAATTTGTGTACCAAAAAAGTAGCACACATTTCATGTTAAAATGGGTGCCTTTTTTAAATGATCCCTATTAATCTATTTTTGACCTAATATGGTATCATTTTTTTTTACTAATTTTATATAAGCTAAGTGAATGCAAGTTGGTACATGAGCATCCTACATAATTTTTTTTTTTTTTACATAAATGACAATATGATAAAAGCTTTGAAAGCAGAATTCTAAACTTTCTTTATGTGGCAGAGGAATAAAATCTTTATTTCTGATGTGGTTGTTTCCAGCGGAAAATAAAGCTGGAGCCCCATGGTAGCACAGCTTTTCCATTTAGCTACATTTGTCACAGACGGTGAACCAAGTACTGCTGTCTGACAGGACCAGATATATCAATATGTATTCAACACAGTAATTACTCACAACACTAAAAACCACTGACAGGTTTAAGAATAAAAACTGCATATTTTTCTGGCATTGCTCTGATGCTAAATGCTGGGTCAAAAGTTGCAGTAACTTTTATAAAGAATCATTTTGTACATATTTATTAAAACTGTCACCCTGTCGAGACAGTGTGCTATGAGACAAATCATCTGTGACAAGATGGATCTCCTCCACCTCCTCCCTGAGCAATTATTGTCAAATGAAGAAATGTACTCGCTACAACCAATAACAATTAGAGCCAGGAGGAGGGTCTTAACAATGTCAATCATCCTCATGTACTCACCACTAAACATGCAATTGGTGGAAAAACAACTTACTGTTACCGGAAAGCCATTTATCCACCATCATCAGTGGCCATGCTAACTAGCCTGAGCATTTTCAACAGACTCCGCGAGCTGCACCATAGCAGAGAGCAAGTAGGGGACAGGGAGAAGATGAGCAGCACCACATGGAGGGTGATTGACAGTGCTAAGACCTGGCTGGCTCTGATTGGCTCCGATTGGTTCCCAGCACTTGGAGCACTGGGAGAAGCATCATGAGTCCCAGTGCTCATGATGCTGGGACTCATGATGATGTTGACCTTAACAAGTTGTTGACTTGTTAGGGTCTATCATTATAATCTACTGTATATCTCATGAAGGACAGAACATGGACTGACCTATAAGTCAGAAAGATCCACTTTTATGGCTGAGCTGTTTCTTCACCACAGCAGAGTGGAGCAGCAGCTTCTGTGGCCTCAGTCCATCTACCATCTATCTTAGAACATGACACCAAGATGCTTGAAGTCCTTAGGCTTAGACAGAGACCACTGCTTTTCATTGGCACAAGAATTTTATCACTTTTCCCTGCTTTTTTTTTTTTTTTACTTTTGTGGATAGGGACTTGTAGTGACTTATAATATCCCAAAGCCTTAAGTATTATGATCAAATCATTACCAGACTGATATCAGTGACTCTGTTTGCTCCTCTTTTGTTTATTTTTTTTATATCGGGACATGATGATGCTTACTGAGATATTTCAGATTACTTCATGTAGTCAGACAGGTTTTGTATTAAGTGATTTTATGGTTGTACAAGTCTGACAAGCTACACGTAAGTCAAAGTGTAGCTTGGGCAATTGAACTCAGCTTTCCAAAAGTGGGGCACTTCTTCTCCCTAACATTTCATTGTTACTATTATTATGATATTATAAATGAAGGGAACCACTCAAGTGAACAAAGACCAAGGATACCATAGGGACCGAGACATCTCACCAGAGTGAAGAGTTTGAAGTGGGATTTTGGTGTATCATCATAATTTCAACTTGATTATCCCTACTACCCTCATGTCTCATTTTTTTATCCTTTTTGTCAGTCGTCTTTGTCTCTGTCTGTCTTTGTCATCCTATTTTTAAGCTTGCATCTATTCTTGTGCCCTGTCCTGTCACTTTTTAGTCTTTGACTTCATTCACTGTCTTTTCACAGCTCTCGGTTGAGCTAATGAAAGCTTAACTGATGTAGGTGTTCGCTGAGAGATGGAGCCTGTCATTTATTCCCCCATTTCTGCAGGGCTTGCCTCAGGCCAGGCTCACCTCGGATACTGACTAAGTTAACGTGAGAGATTTTAGTCTCCCACCGACACACACCTTTATTTCAGCTTCCATTTGTAAACTGCAAGCACACACTCATACACACACACACATTTTTCCCACCCTGCTGTTGACAGGCTGATGTTTGCTGGTATTCCCGGGAGTGGGAGTCAGAACAATAGTCTGTAATTGAATACCTGGTGTCAGTGTGCAACTCACTTCCTCTTTTTCACTCTGGCAACAGTTACTTACTGTCGATCTGTCTCTCAAACGAAGGGATTTTTTGTCACCCTTAAATATCACCCAGCTTTGTCTCTTTTCAGCTGCTACCCTCCATTTTAAATTTATGCTGCTTTCTAAATTCTAGTAGCTACCACCACTGTGAGCATGCATGAGTGCCACATATGTTAACCAAGTTATTATAGATGCAGTTCTGAAAACACATCGCTATGTAAGCAAATCTCTTCCTTATATGTGTTATATTTGTACATTGACCGACACCCCCACTGGTCAGCATTCCTTTGTGACTCATTGCTCCTCGTTGTTTTCATGTTTAACTTGCGTATTACCCTCCAAAAGATTTTTGGAGGTCTGGATTGGACACGCTCGCTCGATCCCAGCCAGGGCTCTGTGTTTCAAAACAGACAGGCAGTTTGATTCTGGTTTATTTATAGTCTCCCATACTTGTTCACACTCTGCAGACTATGGTTTGATTGGACGTCTCACGCAGCTAGAAAGCTTGGCTTCGGTAGTATAATACTGTATTTACAGTGTTCACTCATTGGTGGTGTTCATCAGATCAAAGCAATTCAGGACAATTGTTGTAAGTATGTGCAAAAGGAGTAGCATATCAGTCTTCAAATTGTAGTAAATATTGCATGAAGCCAAATTATGAGCTGTTGTCATTTTGTCTATCCATTTTCTTCTGCTGTCAAAAAGCAAACAATTTCCAGTATGTTGAGCTTGCTATGAAGTTTCTAAGTAATATAAATACTTTTATCCCCTCACACTATTGCATGTCTGCCTTACATTTAAATGATAATGAAAGACACAAAACCTTGAGTAAATTGCAATCCCTATTCATCTGACAGTGTAATATGTAAAATATTTACACCAAATAAACTACGGTACCACAAATATTTGTACATGTCAAAAGATTGCATGTCACCAAGGTTGCATAGTTGACACACACACATGCACCACTGAGACAGAATATACACAGATTCTAACCCAATGTTACTGTAATGATCTGATAATTACTTCCTCTAATCTCCTCTCATGCTATGCAGACACTCTGTCTGCACTCATGAAGGTTTATTCTCTTTTGCATACCAGAAAGAGAATAAACAATTTCAATGCAGTGTGACCTACCGTTCGATTAAGCTAACAATTATTCAAACACTTGGTGGCACTAATAGACTGCCATGTGAACTTCCATCCCTAGATGATTAAATGATAATTAAGTTTTTGGGAAAAAAGAAACTAGTACATCACAGCAAACATGATTTATTATGTCCTGACTTCTACAAATTTAGACACACCTAATGAAATAGAAATCACATCAAATGAAACACACATACACTGCATAGATATGACAAGACTTGATTGATATATGAAAAAATGCTTCATTTATTTCAAAATTTGTAACCATGCAAACCTGATTTTTATGTATTCCGTCTTGCAAAATATATTTAAAAAATGTGGCAACAGCTTTTGGAAGAATCTATGGTAGATGGACCACAAAGATTCCCTGGACTATTAAACTCTTTCTGTGTCAGAAGTCTTTTCCTAATCTCCCTGTCTATTACTGTTATGATTCAACACAAAGACATTGATCTGGGGACTCATTCAGTGCATCATGATTAATGGGAAGCTTTTTGTACATTCATGGCTGAATGTGCACGCACGGAGATCAGGATGTGGGGCTGATCCGCTCACATTTACTTTCAAATGAACAGTGAATTTAAAAAATATCTCTTCTCAGGGATTTATGTATACACTGCATTTAGAAATCTTTTTCTTTTTTGACAAAAAGTTTGGAGCTTTGTGGAAAATGTTGCTGTGACTGTTTGAGTGATTTCTGTGCATAGCTTTGAAACTGGAGGCTGCAGATGTTTGATCTTTGAGGTGGGAAGGCTTACTCCATAACCCTTGTTTTTGGTTCCCTCTAATGTGTCCAGCTCTGTCCAGTCAAGTCAAAATTTCTTTGGTTATATATTTTCTTTTTGTAATGTTGGAAGGTTGAGTGGTGCTCACAGTCAAGCCTTTCCTTTTACATCTTATGTTTTATTTAGCCAGTTCTATTTTTCTCATAATGCAGGTGCATGGTGCAATGACTGGAAAATCTATATTCTTAATATTAAAGCATTTTTCTTTCCCAGTCTTTGTGTTGCCTTTTGTCCAGGTTGTGCTTAGTACAGTAGCAAGTGAAGTAACTGTTCTATCATTTTTAAAACTGGCGCAAACCCTACTTTTTTGCTAAAAACTTTTTGCAGTCTGATTCTTAAAGATTTCTTTAATTATCATAGCTGCTTTAAATTCAAAAATTCATATTTAGAAATCCTTACCTTGTTTTTTTTTTCCACCTTGTTTTTTTCCCAACTCATGACTAACTGGAATGAGTTGGTTCATTCCAGCTAGTCATATTTTGTCCCTACTTTGCTCCTCTATTTAATAATCAGTGCATGATTTGGCATGCACCAAACGGGAATTTGAACCCAGGACAACCGCATGGATGTGTGCACTCTAAAAACTGAGGAACCATCACACCAAGTTTTCTAACTTATCATTCAGAAGTACTGGACTTCTACATAAAGTAAAAAATATTTTAGAATTATGAATTCTCCAGACATTATATGGTTCATTTGTTGTTCAGTATTATTATTATTATAAAATATTATATAATAATATTATTGTATAAAGGTACGGGGCAATGCATATAAAGTCAACATCAAACCTTTCTTTGTTACACAAAATAAAAAATGTATTTGTATAGCACATTCCAGCATTAAGGCATTTAAGAACTTTACATAATAAAAAAACAAAAATCAACAATTGAAACATTACATTTTTCCAAGTCATCATTACACATCAAAATGTTGGTTAGTGAAAAGAAAGTTATGAGAAGTTTATATAGATGCTAGAGAACAAGTAAATAAATTGTTTTTGCAATCAAATATCTTGAAGCTAAAGGATTTGGTTAAATTAAAAATCTTTAGTTATGTTTAAAGTTAGAAAGAGATTATTGCCAATTAATTTGCAAATGTTTGTGTCTTAAGTTCTAGTGACAGAAATGACAGAAGGAAGTAGGATTTCAAAAGTAAAACTGTGTATAACATTATGGAACAGTTTGGATGAGTGAAAAAATGCTCTACTTTAAACCAATTCAAAATACTTAATAAGAAAATGATTAAGTCCTGTACAGTTTTGAGTTAAGAATGAGGAGAATGATACATCGTTTGCAACTTTTATTGTTAAGTTAATGTATGCAAAAATAGATTTTGTAATTACTGAGAAAGGGGCAGGTTTCTACTACATTTTTCTTCTTCCTGCTGTAAGAATGTGTTTGTAAACTAATGATGTGTATTAATGATGAAATTTGTTAAACTGAGTGAATAAACCGATCGATCGATCGATTGGAGCAATAATCAATCCATCACATACGGGTATTTCTGAAGGATTCTGATAATGACTCTTGCAGACTAGATTAGTTCATCAGCATAAGAGTTTTTAATGCAAATAACCATGTTATAAATAAGGGGGTTAAAAATTAAAAAGACGGAAGCTTGCATGAACTGTAAAATGAATGTATTTGCAGTTAAAATGAGCTATTGATATGCATTGTAATGTCTCACATGATCAAAGTTCACCTAATTCCATCACAGTCGTGTGCATGTAAGGTCAAAATAGAACTTCAAAAGGCATCTATTTGACAAGTAGCTTGATTTCATTGGCCCTGTGTATCTACATAACCTTTTATGCATATAGCCTTAGCCAACGAAGTGAAGGAAACTCCCTCGGCTGCAGCCCCTATTCCTGTAGCTCAGAGAAATGTCAACCTAACTTAAAACCAGCTTATTACAGCAGCACTGATGAACATGTATATTTTTTAAAGCAGAGAATAAAGACTTCTTACAAAACCCCCTCATATACTCCAGCAGACATTGGTTTATAAGATGAATGGTCCTTGGCAATAAATGCATCAGAAGCTATCCTTCTGCTTCAAGTCTATGGTCATCATTCAATATTTCTCCCTACAGACTTACAGGACCCACACTGAGTTGTGCCAATACAGAGAACCAGTCTTTAACATCCACTGGAAAACCTTAAGGGGAGGAAACCCACCTCCTTTGAAGGTGTCATGATGGCTTCTTGCTTGTGAAAACTTCAAAGTGAATGTTTAGGTCGTTCTTCCAATTTGCCAGAAGGGCTTGTTGTCATTTCACTTTGCAATAGGATTTCAGTACAGCAGCCATTTCAACCCAGATACCCCCCACACACACCTCCAAGGTCTCTGTGTTTGGTGTTTTCATTCATAGACGTACAGCACCACCTCTGATGAAAATTTGCTGCCGATCACTGAGCCGATTAGGTTTTATTTTTCTAAACCTGGAGGATCCTAATCCGAATGCTAGCATGGAGATTGAGATTCAGAGCTGATAGTAAAAAGAAATGTGTGATTGAATTTCCTGAACTTTTCTGATTTTATTATGGACATTGTTTTAGCCTTTTAGTTTCTACCAACAAAATACATTCCTAAATATAGTAGAACTTAAATAAATAAAGCTTTCTGAAAGAATGTGCATCATCTACCATGTTTATGGCTGGTTGATGTGACATTTGACAGTAGATAAGAAGCAACTCTGACAGTTTTATGCCTCATTTAAGCTCTTGGGCTTTGGTTCGGTAGATGTTTTAGAACGGTCAATGAACAAGAGCATCATCAGTCTGTCAACCTTTGTTCGGTCAGCAGCTTTTAAACACATCAAGTCCATTTCAGATGGCTTTCTGAGTGACTGACAAAAGCTATAATGTATGACAAACAAAACAACAAAAACAAGTTTTGATATCAGCCAACCACTAAGTTGTGATTTAGGGAGTGGAGAAAAAAGAACAGGAAGTATTCATTTAAATTTGCTCTTTCAGCTCAGTGGAATAACTAAGATCAAATATTCACACTGTCTTGATTTTGTAACCTAAAGTTTCTATAAACTCATCTGGTGAGAGACCGTCACTGCATTATAAAAGAAAGAACAGTAAAACAATACATGAAGCAAAAAATAACAATTGTAAATATTTTAAATCTCACACCGTCTTTGTCTACATCATCAGAAAGGTCCCTTTGGTCTAGTTAGTAAATATAAAATGCTCTATTAAATACAGACAAAGATTTTTTTTTCCAGAGATAAATCTTTTTTGATGCCTTAGCCTTGCAGGTCCTCCATTCAGGCGGTTCACGGCTGACCAAAGATAAGGGGTTTCATTGTGGGATTTCCATTATTTCTGCTGCATTTTGACTGTGCTGGTGTTTCTACAGTTGTGTGATATACAATGCTCGTTGAATAATTTAAAAAATCTTATAAAATCTCTTATTGCAGTAGCTTAACCTTACACAGAAAATGTTTGAATTGCATTGCATGAGCAAGTGTTAGAGTGGGAAACTCAACACTTGCTCATGCATTGAATGAATGTACATTGAATGAATCAAAGACACTGTGAGAATGTGCTTGATGAAGGAATAATATTATAACATAATATACTGTATATACACAGTATTTTAACTGTATTATTTTGTTCCTATTGGATAAATGTACACAAATTAAATTAAAGAATAGATTTTTCTTTTGAAAAAAAGAAGCATAAACTAGAAAAGAACTCAATTCAGGCTGAGGCTGTGCAGTATATTTTTTAAAAAGCAATTTCTAACATTTTTTTCGTGTTTATAGTCTCATCATGATGTTCTCTTGTTCAGATTTAATTTTCTTCCGCCCTGTGCATGAATCTCTCAAAGACAAGCCCCCGCTTTGCTGTCGCCCATCATCATCCTTTGGGCTGTGAAAATTCCTGCAGGCCATTTTCAGTCTGTCAGTCTGTCACGTCAGTTTCACTTGCTGTGTGTCGCCCATGTTTCTCCACACAGATGGACCTAATCTTCGAACCTGTACTTATGCTGTAAATATAACTGATATTATATGAAACAATCTTGAAAAGCTGGCATGTGTCACATAATGTTTTAGTATCCGTGTTTGCACATGTTTCTCGAGGTTCTAGTGTTGATGTGGGTGCTGTTCGCATCTGCTGTTCAACTCACATGCGTGCGTGTGTTTGTGTGCATGTGATTACGTGTCAAAAGGCCGCAGTGCAGAAAAATGTGTAGGTGGGTTCTGTGAAGCCAGTTGCAATGGTGCAGTGAGGGAAAGGAGAGTGTGAATGAATTAAAGTCTTTGGAATTCATCCCCTGCATCCTTCCCTGAGCTTGTTCAGCCCTCCCTCATTCCTACCATTCAAGACTTTGATGTAGTTTTTTATCATAACTTTAAACAGCAGTTGAATACTAATAGTTAAAGAGGAAAAGCATCTGACTGATTCAGTATCTGCAGTCGCTGATGTGATGATTCCATTAGAGTAAAAAATAATCTTTGCTGCATTAGCTTGATATCTACATCTTTATTCAGATAAGTACATATGGAAACACAAAAGGGAATATATTGGTTAAAAAATTTATTCTACACTGAAACACCTCACTATATGATATATATATAAAAAAAAACAACTAAGTTTGACTACAATATGTGGGAGTGTTATTTGAATTACAAATACCTAAATATATGATGCATTCCAGGCAACGTCTGACGCTTGTCACTTAAATGGCACATCCATCACAACTCTGTGTCAGAGTAACATCATCCTCCATCACTTGGTTACAAAATGAAAAACATGTCCCTTATACAACTGATACACTTCTCAATAATCACTTAGGTTACAGCTACATCTTTTTGAATGAGATGACAGCTGTCAATATACTCTGCGCATGTCTAGAAATTTGATCGGTCATGCAAAGAAGCAAATCTGAATATCTTTTTCAACATTTTAGGCTATAATAAGGACATAGCCTGTCCATCATGAGCTTCTGTTTTACATTGTGTTATTTTGATAAAGTTATAATCAGGGTAAAAATATCTCACATATGAAACACGCACAAACATTTTTTTTAACCTGCTTTAGGAAACATTGACTGATGTTTGTCAATACATCTTGACTTTTATATTCTTTATACAAAACTTGTTGCAATTCTAAAATTTTTAAGACAAAATTTACTAGTCAACTTAGATTCTAGCACAACCATGTTTAACCAACTGTTAAGACTTTACATGATTAATGGTTCACCCATCATAACCTTATGTTTTATCTTCCTTCTCCCTCATCCATTCATCCTTACCTCACTCATGCAGTGCACTTTTGCATCCAAATGACTCTGGCAGTTCAGCATCTAGCCATTTTCATTACAGTCAATTAAATCAACTTGGTTCAGTTTAATTATACAATGTCATAATGTCCGATTAAAAAACAGCAGTCAAAACAGGTTCAATGTAAATCTAGGTGCATATGATGCAATTAAATCAAATTTATTTTATTACAGTCCAGTTTGATTTTGAACGGCTGCAAGTTAACAACTTTCCACCATATCTTTTCTGCTGATCTGATAGTTTATCATATGTAGTTTGATCTCCAGTTAAGCTGGCAGTAACATTGTTTTTGAACACAAATATTCTGTGACTACATCACAACTTTGAGACACCAGGAAGTTTTAAGTTCTGTTTTTAAAAGTTTTTGTAGTTTACTGAGCAGAAGGCTTGGTCATCTATAGATGACAGTTGGGTCCTGTGGATTACAAAAAAACAATCGCAAAACATTTCATGTCTTACGATTGTTCATAAATAAGATCTCCAAGGCTTTTGAGAAAATATTCTGTGGCCTGATGAGACAGAACAGCTTGGAAGTTTACAACATTTCAGAAAAAGAACATTGTGCCAATAGTCCAAAATGGTGGTAGTAGCTTGGTGATTTGAGCTGCTTCAGGACATATAGGCCTTGCTAAAAGTGATCAAACAAAAAATCCTGCAAACTAGCCGAAAATCCTGAACGAGAACGGGAGATCATCTTGGCTGATAATTACATGCTCAGTTTATGTTTATGCTGTATTTAACTATTGATTCCAGATGATCAGATCAGACCAAATGGAAAAAACAAAACAAACAAAAGCACTGGTGTTACAAAAAAAATAGCTTATTACGTCCTGATTTATACTGTGCATTTTACTTTACTCATTACACACGCAGTATACAAAACAGGAATGCTCAAAAGTGGCACACATGTTTAAAGCATGTTAGGACTTATGTTTCAAAAATGTGGTTCCATGTAGTTTAATGGACGCCAGTGGCTCCGTCCATTAAGATAGCATTACTGAAGTGTTCAGTGGTGTAATTAATGTAGGAAAAACAAAACCTTCTTCTGAGACACGAACACCGTTAAAAGCATATTAAGTTCATTTCCTGTCTTACAACTGTTAATAAATTACGCTATACAATGGACAAATACAAATGTTCCAGAAGCTCAAGATTCTTCAAAAACATTTTTCACAAAGTGCAGTTAAAGTTTAATGAAGTATTTATCTGTATAAATTAAAAAGTAGATATCAGTTTAACTTATTAATGTTCTTAATTTCCTTTCTCTTGTTTTCCTCACTCAGCGTTAATATCTAGTATTCAAGCCCATTTAGCCAGTTTTTTATGTTTTTCAGACTGACTTTTTTTTGCATATTAAATATTCATACAATATGACAGTATCAGATTTACTTCTTCACTGAGATCAAGCTGCAGCCTGCCTTTTCTGTTGCTCATTTGGAAATTGTGTGGGATAGTAAAAATGGAAGATTAGTCAATTAGTTTCACAATTCAAACACAGATACATCTTAATTAGTAACAAATAAAGTGGCAATGTGTGTTTATGTTTGTATGTAAACAGACTGAGCGTTAAAGAAGACAGGGTACATGCTGCCAGTTGTTCTAGTTTTCAACAAGAAAAAAAGAGAGAATAAAATATCAAAACAACACATAACTCTGTGGAGCTCATTAAGACACACAACCACCCATGCACACAGTTCAAAAACTGTTTCATTAAACTGAATATCAGAGGTCCTTCTCCTGAGATGGGCATGGTCACTGTTCCTAGTAAAGCAGTATCACATTTTTCAGGTTAAAACTGTTCTGTACAGTTTTATGATGGTAGAAGCAGACCATCATGCTGCATGTGCATTAGTTAGCTCTATATGTAAGATGCATTTTATTGAATGTTATATAGATATTTTTGCATAGAACAAGCAAAAACATTTAAAATCATTTGCAAAACTTCTCTTCTGAAATTAGACCCTAACCTTAACTTTGACAATGCCATTTTAACACATAAATATGCTTTGATCAAATTCATCCCATTATAGCCTTAATTGTCAACTGTGGACAGTTCCCAACTCCTTTAATAATGATGAATTCAGGGTAATGTACAATTTTATTTTTTCTTAACAAATGGCATTTGTTGGCTAAGCATTTCAATGCAGGTCATTAATTCATTAATATTCTTATTAAATTTCTTGTCAGTTGAGGTAAATTACCATGTTTTGGTAGGTTTGCTGTTGTGCCATACTCTATCCACTTTCAGATGATTGATTGAATGGTGCTCTATGAGATCAATAAAGCTGATGACATATTGGTTTACAACCTTGCCCCTTCTTTGAGCCTCTCTTTACCTTTTTCCCTAACCTCTCTACTGTGTTTCTTGCTAGTTATGCATTAACGTTCCCTGGTAAATTACTGAAGACTTCACAGAACAACTGCATTTATACTCAGATCAAATCATACCAGAAATTTTGTGTAAGTGTAGAAACTATTTACTTTCTACTTTCGCAATGCCCTATCTAAGAATAAAAAATCTTTGCAAAATTTCTTTAGGTTTGTGATTGTATTGTGACTAAATCAACTGATTATTACTTTTGGAGATCAGTGGAGTTTCTGGTAGACAGAAAATTGAATGATAGTTGGTTTCCAGTAACATGAAGATGCTTGTCCATCATAACAAACAACTTACATTATCACAAATCTCTTCATGAGGTGTGACCATAAAATCTTCCAGGAAGATTGGTCAGGTTTTGTATATTACCCCTCATCTCTTCCACCTGTCCACATGTTGCAATTATTTCTCTCCCTCAGTTAAAACCATTAGCCTTAAGATTTTCTATAAACTCCAAGACAGTGTTCTTTGAGATGTAATTACAGAGATTTTCTTTTGAAAAATGGATTGATTTTAGCCGTTCCCATAGAGACCATTTATTTTTTAGACACTATGAAAAGTGCTCACAGTGAAGTGGATCTTTGTAGCGACTGTGCAGAGATATAGCCAGTGCACAAACAATGAGTCAGTACTTGGCGGGGGGGGGGTTTCTGTTTTGTAACAGAAATATTTAGTCAAATGCATTAATAATTTATGTCACAGACAGATGGGAGGATAAATCTGAAATAAATGAACAACTCATTAAGTTTATAAGAAAATAACTATGTGATAAAAAGTAATTGGGCAATTTTTCTCCAATTATAGACTAACAAAAGCTGTTAAAATTATACTTTGAATTTAGATTTGAAAATTAGAAAATATTTATGATTTTATTTTAGATTAATTCAAACATTGCAGTTAATTGGCTTTATTCAAAATAAAAAAAAAAGTGACCCAAAAAAAAAATATATATATTTTCTGGCAGCAATTTCAATAAATGTGTGTTGTTTGTTAAGATACCCGGTATTAAGGTCCTGTTGTAATGTGTAAATATATGTTAAATATAATTAATAATTAAATATATTTGAAAAAAAAAATACAGGGTATCATTATGAGACTATTACTTTAAATTGTGTCACTACATGAACACTGATGTATTGATCAAAACTGACTTGATGTATACTTCATTAAAACTGGATTGATTTTAGTTGTGTGATTTATCTTTAAATAAGTTGGCTTAATTAGAGTGGCACAAACTGAGTTGATAGCAAAACTATTCAGTGTGGATTTGTAACATTTCTTTTTGTTATCTATTCACAAACTGTCACATTTTAAAAATGTAATCTGTGTTGGTTGTCAATGATTAAAATGTTCTCCCCCTAGAGAATAGTAAAAGTGAAGAGAGGACCCCTTTCTTTATATTTTAACTTTCATTTCAGTACAACTGAACCACCAACAGAAGCCAGCAGCAACACCACTGCCTCCTCCTGCTCTCAGGCTTAGAGTAGAGAATGTGATGATTGGAATATTAAGCAGAATGAGGGTTTAAATTAGAGGTGCTTCCTATCTCTTAAAACTGCAAAGTGCTTATGCAGCAGTCTCTGTTCACCTGCACAAGCACAAATAACATTACTGATTTTAACATTTTATGGTTGTGCATGTTTAAGAGGCTCTGAAATTTAAGATCCAATGAAAAAAATGACAACTTACCATACTTGATATTGGCATTGGACGAAGTTGGCAATGTCTTGTAAAAGCATCTGAACCCCTTGATTTTATTTGATTTTTTTCTTGTATTTTGTCATTTTTCAGTTACAAACGTCAATGTATTTTACAGTGATTTTGTGTGCCTAAGTGGAAGGAAAAAGTAACATTATTTAATTTAAATATATATATATATATTAGCCTTAAAGATGCTTTTGGTATTTATACTCTGCTTCGATGGGTCACTTCTTAAAACCAGATTTCACTTTCATTACAGTGTATCAGCAGGTCTTGCCATAGATTCTCAGTGAAATTTAGGTATTCTATAATCATAACATAATAAGGCTTTGATCCAAAAGATTTCATTTGTGAATGTTTTTTTTTTGTGGTCCTGCTGGAAACCAACCCTTCACCCTAGCCTCAAGTCTTTTGTTGTCTCCAACATGTCTCTGGTCAGTAATCTCTGACCAGCATCCATGTATCTGCTGAAGCAAAGCATTCTCACAGGATGATGCTGCAACCATCATTTTGCACTGTATGGACGGTGCATTAAAGGTGCAATTCTAGTTTTACCCCACGCAGTGTTTTACATTTAGGTCAAAATAACAAAAAAATTTTCTCATCTTTCTGCAGCATCTTCTTCCCCATGTCTCCTTTGTCCGTTATATGGCTTGTAAGGGACAAGCCATGTAAGTGAAAATACCTAAACAGCTTTCTTTCTACTATGGTTTTCTTCTTATCCCCAATTCCATTTACCCCAGATTTGTTGAGTACCCAAATAGTAGCTGCCTTACCAACTGATTCTCCCAGCTCAGCTGTAGATCACTGCAGCTCCTTCAGGGTCACCATGGCCCTCTTGGCTGGTTCTCTCCTTTCCCATCAGATCAGGTGAATGTCTATGTCTTTGTGTCAGATATTTATCTATTTTCCATTCATCCCTACGTAGGGGAAGTGTTGGGGTGCACCTTGAACAGGTTGCCAGTACTTCATGTGCCCTATTTTCCTTCTACTTAAAAATTATTTACTAATTAGTGTTGGTCTATTCTAAAAGTCCAAGAGGTATGAACACTCTTGTAAGGCATTGTGTTTCTAGTACAATCTCTTCTTATGCAAGACTTTGATGGGCATGTGAAATGACCTGACAGAAGGAATCAATTTTGTAAAAAAAATATTAAGAAATATTTTGAATAAAAATAAGTCGTGAAAATATTTAAACCAATTTTATCAATAACAGGCTGCAAAGAAATATTAAAAACAATGTCAATGCCCTTACTCAACACATTGTCAATTGCTTTGATGCTTGCAAAACAATTTATTTTTCTAAAATAAACTCATGTAATAGAGTAAGATCCATGGCAAATTTGTAAACTTGGCTCACATTTGTTTATTTTAATTAATGCTGGAAGACGTTCTGAAAATAGACAAAAGCCTCAAAGGATGCACAGCTTAATTAATCCAAAAAAAAAAAGAAAAAAAATCCTCTTATGTGAAGAAATTAATTTTAGGGCTGGAATTTGTTAGCAACGTATGGAGTGTAGAGGGCAAAAACAGACCATTTTGGTTTTCTCGTGTTTTCCCAAATTAACTTATTTCTTCAATTGTCCTTAAAAATAGAGCAAATAGATAAATGATCCATCTACCATTAGAAGTGGAGCAGTGAAAACAAGTGACCATCATCACATACAAACCAAACCAAGACTGATGGTGTCAAACGAACAAAGCTTCCACAGCCCCAGGCTAAACAGCAGCTGAACATCATATCAACAAAATCACCAACAATGATGCTATGTTAGAGAGAAAGACCCACTGAAAATCAGAGGAAGGACAAGGATGAGGCAAATGTGAATCAGAGACACTGACACGACTAGGGACTGGAGGGAGGAGAGTGTGGGTTTGTGTTATGCAAACCCCAGGTGGCCCTGGTTAGATGAAGTATCATTGGGCAGAAATAAAAAGAGGAGGGCTTTGGAGAAGTCAGGTTTAAATGGAGAAATAATATGCACAGACAGTGGAGATAAATTTGCTGAATTAATTTAAAAAAAGAAGAGAAGGAAGCAGGAAGTTTGATGTGCCAAAATACATTTCAAATTATAAATTCTCTATTACTTCACCTTTGGTTTCTTGTATGAAAAAGAGCAAATTTATTTGGCAAATGATGCCTTGATCTTTTGGTTCCCTCTCTGTGAGTAACAGTTTCTAATGAGCACAACAGCAAGAAACAGCTCTCGGAAATACATCCCCCACACACACCCACACGAAAAGCTCAACTCCCACAGGGGCTGTTGTCGATAACAGCTTGTACTCTACACCTGATGCCTCTGTAGGGATAGTTGTCTTCATGCTGAAGCAGCGGGAAAGAATATCCGCAGAGATATTTTATGATGCCTGTCTGACTTCTGACTTAGGAAGGGCTTCACTGTTCCAGATCTTGACCTGTTTATTGCTTTGGAAATCCCAACTCTGACCTCACATCAGCACTTAAAACTGATGTCACCCTGCTGAGCCATTGAAGCGATAGGAAAGAAGCCGGCAGCCAGATCTAGGGCAACATTGCCCCCTAACGGTGGAGATGTGAAAGCATATCTGGAAGAGATGACGTAAGACTGTAGTATGTAAAGTGTGTTCATGGTAAAGATGAAGAAATTAAATAGTCATTATTCTGTAATAATTTCAGAATGATAAGCAAAACGTATTTGAATTTGTGTCCAATTCTATCATGTGACTAATAAAATAAAACTTAAAGTATGTATGGTTATGTCTTAATAGACCCTATATTACATGGTAGATGAAACCCAGCAAGCAAGAAGAAAACTGCCCAATTGATCTTATACTTTTTCTTTTTTTCAGCCCAAGAAATAACCTATTGGTGTACCCTGTACAATGCTTGACAAACCTTTCTATGAATGTAGAAGTTGAACTTCAATTAACTGAAACTAATTTGTCGATATCTTTGAAGAGTAAATGTAAAAAAAAAAACTGGAGGACTAATTTTCACATCAACATCAATTACAGAAACACTCAGAAGAAATAATAAATTAATTAAACTCCTCTTGCCGTCTTGATATTCTACTCACAACTTTTGCCCATAATTGCATCTGATAAATTTAAATAGTAAACTTATCTCTCCTATCAGGTGTTTTTCCCCCAGGCTTTGAAAACAGCAGTTATCAAACGGCTGTTAAAGAAAGAACAATCTGGACAAATCACTTCTGCAGAATTACAGAACAATATCTTACCTTAGATCTATAAAAATACTGGAAAAACGGTTTTAACAGCTAAACAGCAGCTTAACAATGACCAATTGCTTTGATGTCTATTATTCCACTCTTCTTGTTCAACACATTGCTGAGGCTGCCCTCGTCAAAGTGTTCAATAAACATGAATATAGACCTTAGAAGAATTTCAGCGCAGCATTCGTCACTGTTGACTAAGACATAAGCAAGAGACTGGAGAGCTGGGTTGGATTCTCTGGTCCAGTATTTGACTGGTTTGAGTCTTATATCTCTGAGTCAATAAGTTATATCTCATTAAAACATATATTAGTCACGTGTGGGGTACCACAAGGTTCAATCCTGGGACCCCTTTTATATACTGTATGCTTCCGCTTCCTCAGATTATAACAAGTATTAATATTAGGTATCATAGCTACGCAGATGATACACAGTTAAACATTGCAATGTCACCAGGCGACTCTGAATCCATCCAAGCATTGAGTAGATGCTTAGCAGATCTATGGATCAGTGTATAAATATTTGCACGTTTGCAAATATTTATACACTGTATACCAGTAATGAAGATCTCTGGTCAAAGATCTTCATTACCGTCTTTTATCTCCATGCTTAGATCCATAGCGCATATGAGTTGCAAATTTGCAGAGATGAGCTCAACTCTGCTGTCAACAACGATTTCTCAAAGTAAATCCAGTCATTCCTCTTTTACATTCAAAGACCTTTAACATAGTTCAAACCTAGAACAAATAGTCTTGATGAAGCTAAGACCTACCTTTACACTCTCTAATGAATTTAACCAATTTTAAAACTTTTACATTTCCTCACACAGAAATTAAAACTTTCCACCAAACACAATGAGATTTACATCTTTATCTTGATTCAAACCCAATTTTCTCTATTTTCCTATTTCATTCACGAAAGCTGCCAGATGGGAGACTGACTGCAAGAGTTAACAAATTACATATTTGCCCTTTGAGGATCCATCTGCCTTTGTGAATAAATAACATTTTCATATCCGCTCAGTCTGGTTGGCATTTCAGGTTCAGGGAAGCAGGGCAATCAGGACTGGATTAATAAAATGATTCAATGCCTATGGATAAATCAAGGAATGCATGTTTAAAGGAATAACAGGAATAGAGAAACTGGGGTTTTTTTTTTGTATTGGACGAAAGACTGCGAAGGGAATGGTGGGTAACCGTACTGCTGGTGCTGCATACAGAACACAAGTAAATCTGCTCCAATAGTAATAAGGGCTTCTTAAAGCAAACGGTTTATTGCAAGTTCATTTACAGGGTTCTAGATCTGTCCTCTGACATTCAAACAGAATTTATCATTTTGATCTGCAAAGACTTCCTGTCAAAATGAATTATCTGCTCTTTCCTGTCCTTCATTGTGTGGTGACTTTTACTTAATAAAGAGAAAGAAGGTGACAGAGAATCTAAAAATAAAAAGAATTTCCAATTTATTTGAAAAAAAAAAATTAAATTTACAAATTAATTTAATGAAGTCAGAGAAAAAAGTAAGCAATGCAAAGTCAAAGACATTGCTTTGGGGAACATACAGACTGGCGTTAGTGTCTACTTATTTTCATTATACGCATATGAGTCAATTTCTCTTTACAGAACTGGGTACACAATGCAGAAAATGAACCTTATAACTCACATTTGTGTAAGAAAATGTTCAACTGCTCCACCTGCTGACGAGGTTCTGTAAAGTAACAATTATTACATTTTGGGGTTTTTAAAATAAATTTAGTACTTAAAAATAAATCAGCCTAGAAAAGGACTTGATCAGTGCCATGAAATATTACTGTAAACAGTTACAATAAAATGTGTATTTAATAAAAAGGACAATTAACTTTTCATACACATACTTTGGGTGTTGAGAACAGAGACAGAGTAAAAAGTTTTTTAATGAAAACACATATCAAATGTAATAGAAAAAGAAAATGCGAACCGTTTATTAGCTTAAAATCTAAGCTAATCTTGAATTTTGTGACAAGTATCTCACATTTGGTTTTCTTTGACAATTTAAAGCCCATTGTAAAATATGTGACAAGGTTAGTAGAGATGCTGACTGAAAAAGTGCTAAGAAAAGGTCGAATTAGGTTCAAAGTAATCTGAAAGAGGGCATTCAATTATTAGAACCATTAAGTTGTAAAGTCTTATCTTTTGTCTTAGATTTTGAAAGCAATGTAATGAGAGTAAAAACAGAATTATAATGGTGATAAGTGCAATATTTAATACATTTTAAGGATGACTACAGCATGTCAGCTAATATGCCTACATGGTGAACACAATAACAGGACTATTGTTTTTGTACAACAGGTTTAACTGTTTGTTCTTTTCTTCTCTGTGTTTGATTTAATTTTTTACCAGCTGTTTGGAGCTTGTTTGATGTCTGTTGGAATTGAAAAAAAGGAAAACCCTTCATCTTCCCACCTGTTTTTCATACATATGCAAATGTGACCACAAAATAATTTCTTTCAGAGAAATAATTCAAGCTATTAATGTTCAAACAGCAATTACAATGTATTTTTTTCTCTTTGCATTTACAAAACCTTATATCACTCAGTGGAGCTTTAAAACCTGGACATTTGGCTCCATTGTTTCACCCTGTTTTGATTTTCAGTCTTTACATTTTAGATCAAATGTTTTCAAAGGCTCTAATCCTAAATCAGTGATATATTACGCTAATCTCTGTTGACTTCACTGATCCATGTTGCAAAGTTAAAGCAAAGGACACAGTTGCGGACAACAGTTTCTTCAGGAGGATTCCATCACTCTAGACACTTGATATGTCTGGGTCTTCATCCTGCGCTTCATCTCTCTTATCATTTGACATACAGCCAGAGGGTAACAGCAATACACTGCACTCCAGTCCTCACACACACTTCCCTGTGGGTAAACATGCAGGACAATGAGGAGCAGACATACAGCACATGCAAGCAAGAGGAGGAGGCAAACAAAATGAGGTGGCAGAAACACACACAGAACACATTTTTAACTACAAGGGAATAATGTAGAACACATGCTCCAATGCACATTTTACTTTTAAAATTGTTGATAAAATGCTGAATAAAGTTTTTTCAAGAGAAACAAACACAGAACCATGTACTGCACTCACCCGAATCTTGTAACGCTCCCTGATTCCAACTCTGATGGCAAAAGTGGATCCTGGTAGGAGAGGCATGCAAAGACACTCCCCAAACTGTTGGGCTAAACTCAGATCTAAATAGCACGGCACCAGCGCCCCAATAATACCTGAAAGCATGTAAGAAGGCAACAATAGTTTCTGTGTGAGTATTTCTAAGTGTTTTGCTCGAGACATAAATCACTGTTCTTCAAAGGTGTTTAAGAAGTAGGACCAACTGAAATAAAAAAAAATACATATATGCTTCACTGATGCTTTCTTTTGAGTGCTTTGCAGAAAAAAAATATTCACAATGTTAATGCATGCCAAATTACTATGTGAATGAAATTAACACCCTCCCACAAAAATACAGGATAAATAATAATAATAATAACACAATTTTTGGATTATTTTTTGCCTTTGTAAAGAGGTTTATTAGCTGTATTTTGTTGTACACTTTAGTTGTTTTAGGTTTGGTAATGTATGTATAAGACAGATGGACAGGATTCAGAATTGGGAAAACCAGAATAGAACACAGCCTGAATGAATGAATGAATGAATGAATGAATGAATATATAAATCACGGTTCTAAATGCATTTGCTTTTATTATTAACATCAATGTTAAATTAGAAATGTGCTTTAGTGTAGTGTGTCAGTGCCTCTTACATGTTGTCTTGTCTCCACAGACATCAAAAAGTCCAGTGCTCCAGTCTCCCCCCATTTGTGTGACAGTGGTGATGGTTGTTGTAGCGACGCCAGGACCAGGCTGAGTTAGCACTGGGCTCATTGTCACAGGGAATTCGTTTGACCTCTGGCTATCATCAGTTTGTGTGTCAAAGCCTTCCACTTTTTCATCTTGACACATCAATGTTGAAACATTTTTGACTGAAAGTTCTGGCCTAAAAAACAAAGAAAAAGCAGCTTTAAATGCAAGCTGGTGCTCTTTATGCATAAAAGGGATATAATCTAAAGGTCTAATTTATTCCTTGTTCATATTGTTCACAAAATATACAAACAAAAAAAAAACACAGGATTATACAGTTATTGCAGTAAATATGATGACAAAAACTCCTCACTTGAATACCAATGATATGGAAAAATAAGTCAATCAAGTAGTGGTACTTGGGATGTTGCCTTTAATTACATTGTGCCCAGTACTGGGAGCTTAATGAAGCAGTTTGGGACAGCATAAAACACTTACTGGTCAGTAACTGTCGTCTCCTCCATTACCTGCTTCTACCAGAAGCTCCTTGAGACGGGTGACACAAGGAGGAGAGACGAGAGTGGAGCTGGGAGTCAGCAGGAAAGAGGAGCCGAAGTGACACTCTCCCAGTGAGAGGCTGTGTGTCGGAGCAGATAAACCTGCAGTCAGAGGGCTCAGCCAGAAGCTGCGTGACTAAGATAAGTCTTGCTGTCTTCAGTCTGAGACTTTGCTGTGCACCCTGCTAATACAGCAAATAAAGAGAGGGCAAATGAATGTCAGAGTGCAAAAAACACAAAATACTCAGCGTGGGAGGACAAGGATGCATTAGCACAAAAGCAAGTTAGAGGATATCTGATAAAGTTTGAAAAGAAAATTAAAAGAAAATGTACGCAAATAACTACAAAAAGAAATTAAGAAAGAATTAAAAAAATCAAACCAAATAAATCAAATCTAACACTTTATTTGATTCATGATATGTAGTTATTCATGTACATAAATTCTTAAACAATGAATGCAACACTTACCTCTGAGGTAAAGAACTCTTGTCTGAGGCGCTGAGAGGGAGAATCTTGTTTTTAGAAGTCACGAAACTTCTGCGGTTTTCTTTTTAAGAGGGCTCATTTCCTGTTCTAACAATGACTTCTTATTCAGATTGATGCACTTTGTACTTGAGACTTAGTAACTGACAGAAAAAAAGGAAGAGGAGCTTTGTACGTGCTGAAAAGTCATGCAGTGAAACCAAGAGGTTCAGAAGCTTACACAGTGTTCCAAGTTATTATGCAAGTGATATTTTCTCAGATTTTTTAGAAAGAGGCAATAAAAACAGCATTTCTGACTTATTACTTCTCCTTAACAAGTCACTGATGGTTTCTGGAAGAATCTTTAAAACAAGTCAGGCTGATAGAGTTCCTTGGTTGAAAGTGACTTTGGCCCCTCAAACACAGAGGACAAACAGAGGGTAATACAAGTGTGATATCTGTGGGCTTCCACAGATATCTGTGGTCAAAGTTTTTGATTCCTTTCAATCAAAAACTTTGGTTTTTGATTGAAAAACCAAAGTTCAGCAAAACAAAGAAAGAGCAGAGTAAAGGTTTGACAGACCCATCTTATTTGAGAAAATATTGTGTACTGATGAGACAAAAAGTAGACCTGTTTGGAAAGTGTGCATTCTTTTATACCTTGTATAAATCTAACAGCATTTCAGAAAATAACATCCTTCATCAAACAGGTTGGCTTAATAAAAACAAAGTCATAAAATACTTCACACAGTACTCCTTCGGTCTGAAAACATTCCTTCGAAAACAGGAGTCTGTTTTTGTTTCTTTGAATGCGCCCAGAAAATCCCTTTATTGCATTTTAAATAGAAATTTGATGTTTTTGGATAAATAATATTAACAAAACAAAACACTCAAACTGTCTTTATGCTTCATATAATATTCAGCCATATCAACTTTATGGCTAACATTAAGGAAGCAAACAGGATTTTGCAGAGAATGTGTTCATTTAAAAATGCAAACCTAATGCTGCCAGTTTAATTCTCAAGTGGAATATTTTTCATAATAATAGCTTAGACTGTATAAACAAGGAGAGACAAACAACTTGCAAACATCCAAATATTTTTATTTTTGTGGAAAATCCAGACAAGCACAACTGGCAGCTAGAAAATATAAAAGCTGCCCAACAAGCTGAAGAGACATGATATCCCTCACATTTGATGTATAAAATAACACCAGACACATTTCCATTTATATGACAACATCAGGCATTCAGAGCACAGCAGGAGCTGCCTGACAATGAACACAAGTGCTCACCCTGTGAGGAGGTGGTGGTGGTGGATTGTTTGTTCAGTACAGATCTGTTTAAAAGCTTCAAAACTCAAAATACCAGACAGGAAAAGACTGACCACTTACAAAATTGCCAAACCTGAACCTTCTAAAAAAAAGACTATTTGACACAGTAGACTGATGTACTAGTACTGTGAAACAAATGCTATATTCTGGTGGTATTTAGCTGTCAATTCTAATTAACTGTGGGTGTCCACAAATTAAAATGAAAAGCGATCTTTTTGTGCCTCTTCTGACTGAAAAGGTTTTTGTTCTAACTGCAATAGCTTTTGAAATTTTACAAAGAAACTGCTGAACCTGCTCCTTTGTGCCTGTGAGACAGCCTTTTGTACCTTATTGGATCAGATAAACCAAAGTATCTCCGATGTCTACAGTGAGGCCGTTGTCAGCCAGAGTGACCTTCTTCTCATCCAGATTTATGTTGAACACAGATTTGCTGGAGATGGCCAGCTTGCCTTGCTCCTCCTGTCCCAATATGGGCACACGCCGTGGGCCTAGCACAGGATCCTCATACCTCATCAGCTTCACTCTGGACAGATCTAGTGGTGAGGTTAAGAAAACAAGAGTCAGGGTAGGCAAAAAATTAAAATACAAAAAAAAAAAAAAGAGAGAAAAGAGACAAAAAAAAGAAAGTATGGGTTAAAGGGGAAATGGATGGAAGGAAGTGAGATAAAACAGAATGTGGTCATGAATTGGATGACATACAGTAATCACAGAGTTCGTATTGATTTATAGGAGCCATATTTTTCCCCAGACAGAGTTGAAGTGTTTTGTGCAAGATTACATGAGTGATCATAAAAACACCAATAAAAAATATGACAGACATAAAAGAAACCTTTGGTAAAAAAATGAAAGAAAGGACTACCAATTCAAGAAACCCTAGACAAATACTTAGACATGCCTAAATGTTTTTTAAACCATAGTGATTAACATGAACACAAGAGAGTTAAGTTGTTTCTTAACGACTGAGCTTTGTGTTTGAGGAATTGTGAACCCATTTTGATATTAATAACAAAAACAACAGGAAACTGCTTTAATCAGAAAATCTGACGCCTGACCATTTATTGCTTTATCTATTTAATAGATTAGAAAATGATTGAGCAATGACAGACAACAAACTCTGAGGAGCCCAGGTGGTTTCAAACTTTTTATACATCAAGATTAAAAAAAGCTATTAAAATATGATTTCTTTATCAGAAAGCATAGATTCTCAGATATTTGCATGTCATCTCTTTGCAAACCTGTACAGTTAACATAAATGCTAAATATATATATATAAAGACAAAAAGGACAATCCCAGTATTGCTTACTGTATTTTTATAGAATTATGTGCTGGGCAAAACAGTGTCAGATAATAAATCTTTAAATAAATCTTCAAACGGCATTAAATTACATGTTTCATTAAGGTTTATATTTATTCTTTATGAGCAATGCAGTGATTATGCTTTTCCAAGTCAATAACAATTACGCTTTTCTTTAAAGCCTGAATGGCAGATTCTTAATTACACCCATTTGGATGTTATGATTTCAAACTACAACTTGATTGTTGCATTTATAGACCAAAAAATATGGAGTTTTACTAAAAAAAGATGAAAAAAAATATATATATTTTAGTATCAACAAATTAAAGGGAGTTCTTCAGTTCAACACCAAAACATACCAGATTTAGCCAAAAAGGCTAACTGTTATCTGCAGTGCCTGTCAGGTAAATCGTATAAACTTAAAGAATAAATTACAAAACACAAACTAACGCAGCACAATGAAATTTTCTTTAGACTGCATGCTATTCTGGCTTCATTCGACCTAATCTAACTAAATTTGTAACAGCTGGACTTTCACATCTCAGGGGTAATTTCAGCAATCAGCATGCATCTAGCTACAGTTTAGACTGCAAAAAGGTCAAAATACTAGTGAATGAGCAATTTTTGTTTTCTACATTTCTATACTGGCAGATGGCAAAGGCTCAGAGAAGTCATTTCCGAGGCAGATTTGTAAAAAACGCGCATCTGAATTTGCTTATCCACCAGGAGGTGTGACAAACCAAAAATATGAATCAACAAAACTCCAAAGTGACTCACTGGTTTACAGGTTATTTTATCAAAACAGAGTGAATACGTTTATGCTCTCTGAAATACAGACTTATAATAAGGTGTTTTTGGGTTTCAAAATGATAAAATCATGTTTTGTAATCTGTGCCGCTAACCTTTTATGAGTCTGTTGACTTTGGCTAGTCGACGGACAATGGCGTCTTTGCTGTCTCCCTGTCGGATGTCAAGCTTTGTGGAGAACAGGCCGTTGAATGTTTGAGGGTTGACCAGGGACACGGCTACTCCAGGCTTGGAAGGAACATCAAAGTTTATTTTGTTATCATTCTGTTGATCATCAACATAAAGACAACATGATGCATCATGTATACAAACAAACCTGCAGTTGAACATAAAAAAGTAGTATCTGCTGACATTCATAAAACATTCAGAAATAACTATTTTCTGTCATTTTATTTAGCATCCATCACACATCAGGAGCCTTTACCTCTGATCTAAACACACTGAATGGTTTCCCAGGGCAACAATCCTCCTTCACTTTGTCATCAGCCTCTGATGCAAATAAGACATCAATCTGCTCCAACTGTATGGGGGGAAAAAACAGGAGAAAACATATCAGTGCACAGCTGAGCAACCTAACCGCAACGGTGCATTGCTTAGATGTTTTGTGTGTGTTTGCTCTACAGGCACAGACTGGCAGTGTTAACTAGACTCAAACAGTAATCCCAGACTTATCGTCTGGTCTTACACCAGAATATCATACATTTTGTGTATTTTTGGAGAGAAAACAGCAACTGGAGGTTAAACTAGATGTAAAACAGAATACTGAACAGAGATGAATGACAGAATTATTTTATTTATTTATTTTTTTACACCATTTGCTCATTTAGTTTCCCATGCAAAGCACGCTGTACCCAGCATGCTTTGCATTGGATGGAATTTGGCCTCTGCATTTTACCATTATTTTTATCCATGTAGACAGGCTGGGAGCAATCTAAGGCCACTTTATTACTTAGAAAGCATCAGCTCCCCAGCGGTCTGAGTTCAGCAGAAGCCATTTTATAGCAGCAAACTGAAGTCATTTAACCATCTACATCTCTTCTCTGCTGACCATTCTTTTCTCAGTGAAGTATTACTGATGGGACCTTTGTCTAACTACTGGTTTGTGCAGCAAGAAATACACCAGTCCTTGAAATGCACAAAAATTCTAGGTTAGCCTTTTAGTTTACTGTGCAAACATATAGGTTTAATTTTTTAAATATGTGTTAGTTTGTAAAAAAATATTATCTGGAGTTGTAGGTTTATTTATTTGTCAGTACTAAGCCTTTTAGGAGAAAAATAAAGTTGGTTACAGATAAATACTACAGATAATCATTGCCAGCTTGGTCACAGAAAACTGAAAATCATAAAACATTGTGAGCAACAACAGATGAAACTTTGTTTGTTGAATCTGAAGAGACTGAAATCACAGACCTCCAGAGAATTAGTTAAGTACACCAGGTTCTCCATGAGAACCGCTCGCTCATCAAACTCCAGCTCTAGATCCAAGACCCTGGGTCCGTTCTTCTCCAGGTTCTCCTAAAAAACACAAACGCAATCAAACAGTAAGTAGGATGTGAATATAATGATAAGAGTACTATCAACTCAGCTGCAGAAAATAATTATTGGAAACCAGACACTTTACTCTAAATGTACATCATGTATCTGCAGGATGAGCTTAAAAGACGTAAAGAGCCATAAATAAATAAAGACGCTTATCATGACTATTACCAGGGTTATCCTGTTTGATCACTGGAATAAAGACTAACACCTAAGAGAAGTGACTCATGCATTTTTAAAAGAGAAATGCCTTTGATCAGCATTATTATTAGCTGCTTTATATATATATATATACACATATATATATATATATATATATATAGTCAAGCTCTAAATGAGATAAGAAAAGCACAATCTTTCATGACATTTTAGTGCAGGTATTAAATAGTTCTGTTCATTGGATGCTGCTGACTATGTATTATAATAACATATATAGTCAGTACAAAACATTAGCTACCTTAACCCTCCCACAGGAGACCATTCAAAATGGGAATATATCTAAATGATGAAAAACACATTTTAAGATAATGTTGCATTTGTGAAAGTTTGGAGTAAAAATTTAAACTGAATAAAAAATCTACTAAATTCTAAAGACTTGTATTAATAAATAAAAAAGATATAGTTTTTATGCATTAACAGGGATAAATCTCATGATTGAATCTTTTCTGAAATATTCAATCAATCAAAAACCCTACAACATATTAGTTTCACGTTACACGTATTAGGCCTTAAAACAAAGAAAATAAGAACTGGTCAAAATCAGAATCAAAAACTGGAATTTGCCAGAAAAAGCCTGAATAGTGCACTTTCAATATGACCCTTAAAACTAATACTAAATACCTTGATCATGGCAACAAATGGCATGACTCTCTTCATGTACTTCTTCAGCTCAGGGAGGGCTCCCAGCTCGCTGGCTATGACTTTGTTGTCTGGCAGGATCCCGTTGTTGCTCTGGTCACAAACACAAAGAGGTGCTACAGATTTAAACAAAAGCTGAGTGTGAACAGTCAGATGAAAAGGACAGCTGAACAAGTCCCAGCATTAACTTCCACTGTATCTTAAACACAACTATATAAAAAATAAAGAGCAAACAAACATTGCTGTGTGGAAGGTTTCTTTTTTTATTTTTTACCTTGTAGTGCTTGCCGAGCAGAGATAAGGCGCTGTGTTGCCATGGAGGGTAGCTCTTAGCCACATAAATAGTGCAGTGGGACGGCTTAGCAGGGGGCTTAGAGTCACCTTTCTATGAAAGGAGAAAAATGCATTTAAGAAAAAAATAAATAAAAACAACCTTTTAGATGTGATTGATTCGTTATCAACTCACAACACAAGGTGGTCGCAATGGAATACAACTTTGGGGTTACTTAGGATGACATAACAAATACAGATGTTTTTTGATGCTCATTAGTGAGTGATCTGTTCATTTAATTTACATGGCAGATGTGAACCTACAGACTGTACCACGAGTCATGATGGGAAAAAGGTTCATACTAGAAATATAATTTCTGTAAAGTCACATGGGTTTTTAGTTCAACTGCAACAATTTTATTGTGCATAATTTACATTTAATTGAAGCAAAACATTTGTTTCTGGCCATTTCATTCATTTTTAAATATGTATATTACACAAGTGACAGATGGGACCTTAATAGGCTAATATGAAATATATTATCAGAAATCTCTACTTTCTAATAAAGATTAAATATGAAACCATATCATAAAATTAAAGTCAGTCCTTCCAGTTGTTTGTTTCCCTCTTTTCCTGTTCTCTTCCAGTTCTGCCCCTGCGCTCCCAAAACATTGGTAACAAATCAATAACTTTGGCCTGGGAGCCCAAGATATCGCCTGTCTTAGATAACATTGTCAGTACCTGCTTTGTTTTTCCCTCTCGGCTGCAGAAATCCACATAATGAACAAACTTTTCCATTGTGAACACAAGACTTAACACTTTTGGTTTATCTAAAAGGATAACAGATGCTGCAGGAAGCTCGACATCAATAATCCACACCTGCTGCATTTCAGGCATGACACACAGAGAAATAAAAAAACCCCCAAAGAAACATTTTTTGTTGTTTCATTTTGCTTCTGAAACCAGTAAAAACTTGATACATCCTTTTTACCCTGATGGTCAAGGACAAAAATTCTCATTTGTATTAAAAAAAAAAAGACTAAACAAAAGCCTTCTCCAGTCTGAAGTTTTTTATTTATTTATTCATTTTTTCCCCATTGTTGTGCTTCCTGTGAAAACAATAATAAACTGTGAAACATCTGTTGACAGAGAAAACACACTCCACCTCCAGTTTCTGACTGTTGGAGTTTTTGTGCGCAAAAGGTTTGGTTTTCATCCAACAAGAAAGAAAAGAAACTATGAAAAGAGTGCGATCAATTTTAAAATTGATTTTTACTCTTACAAAAAGCCATCATATCTACAATGTAAAGAACATGCAATAGCTTTTTGCATGTTTCAGAACGTTAAATTTAAATGTGAAATCTTTTCAAGATCCTTGTGATTTAAATGTAATACCTATGTGAATAAGACATTTTATTGATTGATAACTAATCTATAATGACAAACAACATAGGTGGTTTTGATTTTAATTCCCTAAAGCCAAACGTGTTGTTAGTTTTGTCAAAGGATAAACTGAAAACTCCAGAATTTACGAGAAAGTGATCTACAAAACAGAATAAAAAAAATATGCAACTAAGTGGATTTCTCACTAAGAAATTTTTCCGAAAGCAGAAATAAAAAGGTCCACTGAAGAAGCCGTGAATTAGTAAGCATATTGATTTAGGACACAACCAACTATAGTAGACATATTATACCTTGTTTTTGGGAGGTAGCATGTATGCTTTGAGTCTCAAACGGAGGTCGTGTGCCGTCTCCATCAGGTACTGAGAAGAACGAATCAGAACCTCATCGACGGGGCCGGCCACAGGCCATGATGCCTTCATTAGAGAACCAGTCTGTGAGAGGCAAGCAGGAGAAGAGTGAAAAGAAATTCTTATTTTAAAAAAGTAGAAACAAAAACTGGTCTCATCAATTACATAATCAAAAGCCACAGTGCTTATGTAACGGCCCAAGCAGGAATCAGTTGAGCTTGAGCGTGTGGAAAAACAACATATGATTTCAGCTTGTGGTACCAAGCACAGGATGAGGGGAAAATAAAGGTAGTTGAGGGGGGGCTCTTTTGTTGTTGCTAAGCAACAACTGAAAAACATATCTCCAACACAGCAGCACTCTTTTATATTCACAAATTTGAGTGTTAAAAATATTCATGGCTCTCAGTGCTACAGGAAACGTGTAACAGTGAGTGCACTTGCTTCAATGTGTAGAGGAAACGGCTCAATGTGAAGACAGGCTCCCAGCAGACTTGGATTTCACCAATGCGAACTTGTCAGTAGCCATTTCACACCAGTAAATGAGCAGTGGGAACAAGTGCTACTGCAGACCAGCTGTGAACCTGGAAGTTTAAGCTTTCCGATCCCAGGTGCTCTTCATAAATGTAAATTAACACATTACGGTGACCCGTTTTGGTTGGCTGCATTTCTCTGTTGTATGTAAAAGTCGATGACGAGGAAAAAGCCCAAAGAGAGGATGGAAGGAGAGAATCAAAGCCAGATTTATACCCTGAGAGCACACTGTGAACACTAAAAGCAGAGAAATACCAAAAGCCTGTGTTACATACCTTGTCCAGTAGACTCCATGTGTATTCACAGAGGTGTGGACAGATGGGGGCCAGCAGCAGTGTTTGTCTCTCTATGAACTGGAAGACTAGATCTCTGTGCATGCCTTCAATAGCCAGCTCACGGTACTTATCTTTAGCCGCCTAAAGCAAAAACATGAACAGTTTTAAACTTCCACATCAGTTACAATATGCACAATGCTTCAACAACAAAACAATAGTACTAGGCCTGATAAGTGCTTAGAAATGGATACATGAAAGGGTAAAAGGAGAGGAAGAAAAACAGATTTGTAAGAATCAGTGTAGACTGTAGTAGCATAATCCAACAGCAACAAATCGAAATAAATGTGCTTTCTGTCAAAGCTGATCAGACTTGCATATTAACTTAAATGACTTCTTAATAAAATTGTGTTTAATCAGAGCTACTCCTCTGATGCATCACTCAATTGTTTTTTGATTTCAACCAAGAATTTCATGAGGCATTCCTTTAGAATCAGCATCATTAACAGCAAGCATGTTCAGTTTAGAAATTGTAAAGATTTACTAAGATTAACTATTCTTAGTACTGGTAAGGTTTTTAATATAAAACAAAACAGTATAAAGAATATAACATATATTTTAGGGTCGCAAATAACAGACTAATCATATCACAGCAGCCGGTCTGCTTCATCTTCTTTGAGTTTGTAAACACATCTGTTATGGAGAATGCTGAATTTGAAAATATTGGCAGCATTTTAGAAATTTGAGCTGAGGAACTTTATGTTTTTTAGCAAGTACATAAAGAGACTGCTGTTTTTGATGTCAGTACAAACCACACTAATAATGAACAGAGGAGAGAAATGTAAAATTAGTAATCTTTTAAAGGTAGAAAAAAAAATTATGCTCTTAAATACAGTTATTTAAAAGAAATTTCTAAATCAGTTAAAATTGGTTGGTGGCCTAGCTTGTTCATAGAGTGACACCCCCCCAAAAAAGAAGGTATTATAGGCTAGATCACATTGAAAACTATTTATAAACAGCTCTTAGATCTTTAGACACTTGCCTTCCAAGTTTTAATTGCTATTTTTTATATATGTATTCCAAAACAATTACAGAGATTTTAATGGTTCATAACACTTCTCATGACAGTGTATTCTCAACGCTTTAGAGACGTTCTTATTTTTTGAGATAAAGATATTTCTTAGAAAGTTAATGTACTTGCCTGGAACTCAAAAAAGCCGCTCTTCAGAGCCTCCTTGTACATCATCCTTTCATAATGCTGCTCTGTCTTCAAGATGCCTGCCTTTATTTCACTGGAGAAAAGATAAAGTCCATGTAATTATATTATATAAAGACATAAGAATAGCTGAGCTGTTTCATAAAACTTCAGTGTTTCACAAAGCAGCTTTTCTAGGACATAAGAGTCTTTTGTTATAAAAGACAACCCTATTGCAGAAAGTGCCTCATAATTAGTAGGGAAGAATTGCAAGTAATGAAATAAATGTTACTCAAAAATGTTTTAGGGTGAATTTTAATCAAATTCAACTTTTTTTTTTTAATTAAGAGAAAACATCTTTCTGAAATGCACTGTCATAAGATTATTATGAAGACAGATTCCAGATAATATGAAAAGAAATGCATACCATCTAGCTTAACTTAAACATTTTATCAAGATCTTGATCTTTACAAACCTCACCATTACTTAGCTCATTTTATCACATACCTTGCAAACACACGATCGTTGAACGTGTCCGCGGGCCCTGTCCTCAGGTTGTTCTGGTTAGCAATCATCTCCTTCACCCATTCCACCCACGTGTAGAGGCGAAGAATGCCAGCGTCAGCCATGGTCTCCACAAAGTTAGCGTCTTCTATCGTGTCCCCAGCGTCAGCTAGAGCCAGACGCATACCTAAAAAGAACAAAGCGATGCAAAATCCACAGAACACAAATTTCACTTAGATTATGTAGTCTGAAAAATGGGTTGTGTTTAACTCAGGCTCAAATTAAGTTGTAGTTGCAGGAAAAATCTGATATTTGGAGAAAATGATCATATGGGGTAGTAATATACAATTCAGACTTTTTTTGAGAGAGACATTTAAACAGCATTTCAATAGCATTTAGCTGTTGCAAATCTGCAACCTCTGCCTGGAGAGGGTTAAAACAAATGTGTTTAGTGCATACACACAAGGCAAAGACCATACATAGCAGGCCCTAAGTTTATAATTAACTTTATTTAAACTGGGGATGCATAATGCATTTGCATTAATGTCAGTATGGCCATTAGTCATTTTTTAACATGGGTGTTTGTTCCGTAAATAAAAGTGGGCTAATATTAATAACTGATTTACATTTTTCTCTTGTTTTTATTTATGTATGTGTTTCAGGTGAGGAGGGGGGTTGGTCATGTGGTGCTTGTTTGGTCATGTGACAGCGATGCAGGACAGGAAGTGGAAACGTTTAATTGAAGCAGAGAAGCAATGTCCACGATATGGTCATGTTTTTCAAAAGGGCGTCAAAAGGGTAGGGAAATATATTGAACATTGGTAAATATCAGTTATAAGTCATAACGGCAGTAATAACATTTAATATTTATAAAAATATTGCAACTTTTAAAATTGGTGCATTTTTAATTCTTGTTATTCATAAGGCTTCGGAGGAAGAGAAACTTGTATTTCAAAAATATTTTATTCAAAAATATTTTAATGATGGTCTAAGTAATACATGTAGCAGTTCACACAAACACAGCACACAAGATTTTTTTTTAAACATATCCAAATGAATTCTTATTGGTTCCCATGGTATCCTAAAATGATCTCTACTTTTTTGTTTCTATTTTGAAGGCAGCCTCTTGAGTCAACTATGTGAATGCATGATTTAGGATTTAGGATAGATATCAATTATAACCACTACTTGAACAGAAAATGTTTACAACATGATCCAGTGGAATACCCTATGTAGTGTAAATATACATTGTAATGGACAAGAAAGTTCTTATAGGGAGAAAAAAAAAAGAAAAGATTAAAGATGATACATAAAATGCAAAAAGATCCAGAATAGATGAAGAAATTGACATTACCGTCAGCTGAAAACTTGCTGATGGCTTGGCTGAGAGTGAGAAAGTTTCCTGTTGATTTGGACATCTAGTAAAAGAACAAAAACATTTTTTCCATACAAGTTCAAAACAAATACATTGAATTAGAACTCTAGATAGAGATCATCAGCTTCAGATGACTAAAAAACATATTGAAAACAGAAATACTAAATGGTAAACTAAGCAACTTCAAAAAGTACTTAAAACACTTTACAAAGTATGTAGCCCTCTAAGGGATATGGGGAAAAAACTATTTTTTGCATTACCTCGCAGTAATGAACTGATTAGTTCATGCGACATAATTGAATACTGTAAGCCTTTCTTACGATGGTCATCGCACCTTCTGCTATAATATAAGGCTTTGTTGAGGTTGTTCCATGTATGTTAATATCTCATTGTGAAATATATGAATTTTTATATATTTTTCTTTAGGATAGAAAAAGTTAATAAACACTGAGGCTCTTTAAATGTGTATACATTTGAAATTTTAAATTGACATTTGTGACTGTATACAAAATAAACCAGCAAATATTGCGAGGTAATGCAAAAGAAAACTTTTTTCCTGTGTCCCTTAGAGGGCTTCGTAACAAACTACTTCAAGCTTTAGTCATAAAAAACAATTATTTTAAATAAAACAAAAATGGAGAACGGTTATTTAAATTCTGCATTTAGAAAAAAATACATTCTAAGATTTATTTTTAAATCTTTCATAAAAACAAAATATACCCTTTGCTGCCTTCATCCAAAAAAAGAAAGAGAAATTGCATTATATTCTCTTCAGGTTTTAGTATCACTAAAAATAATTTTAAAAAAATCATTAGGATCTAAAAATGCTTGACTTACCTTCTCCGAGTTAAGGAGCAGGTGTCCGTTTGCTCGAACTGCTTGAGGCCACTTCCCACTGTAATAGAAAAAAAAACATTAATTCTATTAATGCTGGGTTTCCAAAATGAATTTCCTCCCCCTTTGTTTTGCTGATGGTGGAGAGCAGCATCTGAAACTTTGATGAAAAATATAAAAGTATAAAACAAATATACAGTTAAGGCTCTGTTACCGCTCCACGCCCCATTATTCAAAAAGTTTCAAGTCATTTGGAGACGTCATCTGCCACATCAGCAATAGCCCTCTAAGAAACTACTCTGAAGGACAGAAATGTTTTCAGCACATAGGCATTACAGGGGCAAAAAAATGTAAACATTGACTCAAATGTGATATTAAAACAAAGAACACATTCATAACGGTACACATTGGAGTGGCTGAAATCTGTAGCAGTTCTCATCAACCATAACATGACAAAACTTGATAATGTTTTTTTAACGCTTATTTTTGAAAGGCATTTACATTTTTCATGTGAACTATAACTCCCAACTTTAAACTAAATAAATAAAACTCTAAAAGTTTAACCCACATTATACCGTCAGGTCAAACAGGAAAAACTCACCTGTCTTTGGGCCACATGGCTACATGGTTATACAGATAATAGGAGAGGTGGTTGGGCACAAGATCCTTTCCAGACACACGGACATCCACCGGGTACCAGTACTCAAACTCTCTCCGCAGCCTCTGTAGATGCTCCTTAGGGATGTCGGTCTTGGGAAAAGGAGACGACTTAAAGAAGATAAAGTCCCACACCTCTCTAGTCATCTGCTCTGGCCTGTCAAAGAAAGAAAACATGGCTAAGGGCAGGAGGAACAGGATACTGGGCTTATGTGCATTAAATGCTGGGGGTGACTATAAGCTTTAACAAATCTGGTATTCTACTGAGAGAGCGATGTATTTAGGTGCTTATAGCAAACTTCAGTGATACAAAGTTGTGGATTTCAGCATCAGTTTTCTTCATTTGTTACATGTTAGAAGATGTTTTAAAGAGTCCATTCTATTCTAACTCTCTGGAATAAAATGTCTGGTTGATTGTTGCAGAGAAAAAAAGAGACAAAGAAAAAAAAGACGAAGAAGACAAAGAGCGGGAAAAAAACAGACATAAATAGCTTCAAGTTCAATATTTGCTTTAAGTGCAGGTCTGTGTGTGGCGAATAATTACTTAATGCCCAGTGGAGAGTCCCCTTGTCCGTTCAGCACACCTCCCTGGAGGAGGTGGGCTACAGTGTAGTAAGCCATATAGATTGTGGAGTCTGATAAAGACTCGATCAGCCACTGCTCGTCCCAAGGCAGCCGTGTTCCTATGGTAACCACGGGACAGAGTCACACACAGACAGACAACTAAAGATACACACAACAAAAAATACTTTAAAAGATAAAATAATATTTATTACTTTGCACTGATTAAATGTTTAAGACTGCTAATTACTTGTTCCACTTGATTCACATTCAGACAAAAAAATTCTTGGTAGATAACCAAAGATTTGGATTGAGTTGTGTAATCCTTCCAAAAATAAACAGCGATGCAATCTGGTGATGCCAGAAGACAAAACCAGGAGTAATCTCTCAACAGTTGTTATGACAGATAACCTGGATTTTATATACCGTACTTTAAAAAAAATAGCAATGGTGAAGAGGAGCAAAAATCCATTTTTAGTTTGTTTTTAGTTTCAGATCCTCTTGGCTCACCTTTCAGTGTTACAAGTAATGATGGAAAATGATCGTATCAGTTACCATACCAGAGAAAAACAATTAAGCATCGTGATAATCAACAAGAAACTCCAACTAATATTTGCAACTTAAAAATCTGAATGAATGTGTTTGTTATTTAAACTTTCTGACCCATTTCCCACTATTAGTTCCTTGAGGGCATGAATAATTGTTGCATATATGCTTCAAAATATAGCTGATTTCAATTATTATTTTTAGAGTACTATTTGTGCTTGTTAAGCAGTGACGCATTTTTAGCCAAAAACAACAACAGATTTTTTAGATACTTTTTCAAAGTACTCAGATTTCAATAAATGCAACATCTATTACTTCTGTATTGTCCTTATTCTGTATTGTAATGTTTTTACTACATCAAATCCATTTTTATGTCCTCAAATTATAAAACTCTAGCTGTAATCACACTTATCAAATATTTTATTTATTTTAGAAAAAAACTTGAATAAAACATTTTATTTGAATCTACAAGAATGCAGGATATATTTAGAATTTTATTTAGGCTCTATACTGCATCTATTCTTGCAGGAACACAAGCTAGTGCTAGATGCTCTGTGACCAGGCCTTTGTCTCCATCTGTAGACAAAAAACCTTTACACAAACAGCAGTTTGAAACTTTCGGGTATCACACTGTTCTCTTCCATCTTTTACATGGTTGCATGTTAGGTGAACAAGAAACAAAGAGTAAATAGAATTATGGGGATTTTTTTTTGTTATTGAACACATTACACAAAACTGCACACTGGTCTACTTACCAAGTCCGTAGGTTCGAGAGCAGGCATGTTCCTGTAGCCAGGCTAAAGTTGCCTCAAAGTTTCTTCTAGTCTCCTCACAAAATCTAGAATTTTGTACACAAAAAATACAGAGTAGGTAAATTATTTTGACCTTGAAGTTTTATCTTTTCATATAATTTTTTTCAGCAGTTTCCAAAAAAGCCTAAGAACAATAGAGATAAATATGCATTTCCATTATAGCAAACAAGCATTTCTGACTTGTTATAAGACCCCTGAGAAGTGGGCTCAAACCACAGGAAACAACCAAAACAATATTTAGATAATGAAGTCATTGTTTTTACGTTTCCAGTGACTTGAGGGCTGCATGGGCTTGCTGCTTCCATTCAGCATCCCCGTAGTCCAAATACCTGTCCAAATACCAAAACAATAGTTGTATTGATCTTTTCAGAGACTGAAGCAAAGCACAAATATTAAATTCTCTAGAATGAATGAACCAAATAGAGCATGAAAATTCAAAACACTCAATACCCATAAATAGAAATAAAAATGTCTTCAAATGACAAAAATTCAATTCTATATACAAAGATTGCACTTACCACTGGTCACAAAGCGCCACCACACACTCATCAGCTGAACGTGACATGACCTGTTTCTCAGGCTCCATGTAAATCAAGGCCTCACCCTGTAAAAGATAAACATTGTACAAACTGAAAATTGTAAAATAATATGAAAACATGCATTATACAAACACCTCACGCTAACACATCTGTGCACAGATGTATAAAGAACTAAATCCAGATTAAGTTAAACATGTTACCTTCTCAACCATCATCTTCTGGATCGGCTTCTTCACATCTTGGACCTTCTGCCCCTTGTATTCCTCGACTAGCATGATCTGAGACATTTATTCACAAAAGTTCATTAATGTTAATGAAATGTAAGTATTTTAAAACTTCTCACATCAATAAGTGGGCAATGCATCTGTAGAGTTTCAAGACAAACAGGAATCGTGTGCAACAATCTATTAACATGACAACTTTGTGACATGAAACAAAACAAGCTCTTAATAAAGAAAAAAAAAACAATCAAAACCAGTTGAAAGAAATGCAAACATCAGTGGATAATTTTATATTCAACCCAGAATTTAGAAAGAAAATTTTCAAACCTAAAGTTAAATCCTCATGTAGTTGTTTGAAACCTACCCCTTCATAAAATCCCTTCAGGTAAACCTTTTCTTTGGCTTCAGCCAGTTTGTCTTTGTCATTTTGGCTCTGGATCTTCAGCTCATCACAGACGAGAGGGGCTGAAAGGTTTCCAAAGCCTGGGATTTCAATGATGGGGACCTGAGGTGTAGGCATTTAAAAATGATAAATAATGTTACACTGGGAAAGTACCATTAAATAAGTATGTTCAGTCTAAGTGAAACCAAAATTACTTTTAAAAGAGTTGCTTACCGGCTCGAAAGGCAACACCATCTTATCCTCAATTCCATATTTTTCCCTAAGAGCCTTTAGGAAATGCAAGAATTAATAATTAATTATTTATTTAATTTTTTTCTATGAATTCTCAATGAATTGCGCAGCAGACATTATTTAAGCAGAAAAAGATTCACATAGGTGTTATTCTCTTGGAGCAGAAGGTTATGTCACCTGTTTCTTTTTGATGTCCCTGAGAGCAGCAATGTCATCAGGAGCATCAGATGGCACGCTGGTAACAACCCCAGTACCTGGAGACAAGGAGAAAAAAAGTGCAAGAAAATGCACATGAACAAAACTAATTTATTTCATTCTACTTGGTTCCAAATCTAATAAATGCCCCATGCTGCCACATTTCATTATCTGCTGTGCAGCAAGCGCTGGAGCAACAAACGAACTGTGAAAAAGGACACACAAACATGATCTCATTTACTGTTGCTCATTACACTCCATAACCCTTCAAGACAAGATGACAGATTGAGCATGAGAAATTCATTATTATTCATATGGATATTGTGACATTTCGGTTTAGTGATTCAGAAATTCAATTTATGAATATTTACAGAAATCCATCAACAGGACAAAGAATTACTTAGGAGCAAACAGCAGCTTTTCAGTAACAAATGCTAAAACTAAAATATTTGCAATAATAAAGGTCTATTTGGGGTACCAATTAAACTCCAAGTGGAAAAAAAAAGAAAAACATTCAGTATGTCATCAGGACATCACTATATACACTGACCTTTTAAAGGACTCAAATCCCTTCAAATTTTTTACATTAACTTGTGATGAAAAAAAAAACAGCTAAACAAGCCCATGATAGCTAAACTGCCTAAACATGAGAGATCTAGAAAACTGTTATAAAAGTGCAAATTTTTGCCTTTGTGAGCAACACTGGCAAACAGACTAATACAAATTAATGAAGTAAAGAACTGCATTCATATATTTTGAAGGACTCATACCTTTGTCCTCCTTAATGGTGAGCATTGGCAAAGCATAGATGATCTTATAGGAGGTCAGAGGAGCACTTAGGGCACAGCCAAGGATGTCCTAAACAAAGAAGCAATGTTATGTCAGTGAAAACTTGTGCTCCTTTAAGAATCAGATATTTAAATTCAGTTCAAATTTCTGATTCAAAGTTCATGTTTATAGGAAACTCAGAAACAACTAGCAACCTTCAAATTATTATGTTTACAATAGAGATTAGATTTTAGATGCACTTACATTTACTTGTACATGGCTGCTAAACACTTTTGAGATCTTATTAAGAACATTATGATTGAAAGTTACAACCTCCATAAGTTAGACAAGTTTTCAGCTCTAGCTTGTGATTGTTTAAAATACAATAAGTTTCAATAAAATTATTGTAGGCAAGTTTTAGCCAGTTATTGAAATCTCTGTCTTAAAAAGCAGATGTTAATAAATACCATCTTCCTTGATGGAAAAGCTGGTAGTGGATGAAGTAAAAATAATGTTCAGATTCCAGTTCTCCTAACAACAATAACCCAGTTTCAGGAGCTTCCATCTCCCAAAGCCCCACTAACAGACTGAATCCTAACCTGTTCCACAATCTTTCTGAAGGGGCTATTTGCTGCTCTTCATCATAGGCATGTGGTTTTTTCACAGCATTTCAACACCAGTCAGAACTACGTCACACAGAATGGATGATTACCATTCATGCAGTCTGAGAGGAAATGTCACTCTGACAAAGAGCTGAATTCTCTGAATGAGAACAGCCTGAAATCGGTCAGTCTGAGCTTATCGCAGGTAGCCTTTTGATAATGCAAAACGTTCTTCTCTTCAGCCACGTAGAACTTTTTTTTTCACTCTGAATAAATATAAAACAGATAAGTTCATCACTTCTTTTGTATAACTGATGTCCTGGAGTTATTTTGATCTAGAACATGTCAGATATTGAGGCTTTGATTCCTAATTAAATAATTTATCTCTCAAATCAAAATGCAAATTAGTCTGGCAACCTGTCAACATTGTTTCCTGCCTCTCATTCATCTAGACTTTTGATTATTATCTTAGTATCTCTTGTGTTTGTTGGGTGCAAAACATAACAGGGTCTCTACCTGCCCAAGTATTTCCATGATCACTGGCACCACTCCATTCTCCTTGGTGAAGCCCTGGAAGGACATGTTTCTGGCAGACCTCCTGGTGGAGATGAAGACGTCTCCGTTGGCCGTTTCAAAGGCGACATACTTCATGTCGGGTCTTATCCAGCAGTTGGTCTGACCGAACATGGTTTCCGGTCTCAGGGTGGCAGCAACCAGGAAGATGTTTTTGCCTTTCATACCACTGTGGGGAGCACAGCAAGTATTCAAATCTGACTTCTTTGTGAAGAATTAGTATATTCAGTAATATTAGTTTCAGATTTATCTGCATGAGCTTGATAAAGAAAAAAAATCCTAGGAAATTGCAAAAACAAAAGAGGAGTCATCACACAATTCTGTTCAAACAAGCAATTTGGCAACAGGAAATTACAAGATTATGCGTTTAAAAGCCAGTGCAAAAAAATAATTACTTAGTCAGCAATACATATCACAGCAAGTAAGACCGTAGTCATGACATTTTACCTGCTATAAAACACTTTGGATTTAAATTTTGCAGTGTAAGGTTCAACCACCTTCATCTTGATAAGTGTGTATTCCTGAGGTCCCACACCCTGCAAATGACAGAAATTAAACAAAACGCTACACTTTGGTCATCATAGTGTGAATAAGGTTACATTTGATGTCTTTGAATGAAAAACAAATTTATATGGAATCACAAACCTTCAGTTTAGATATTCTGGTGTTAGGATATAGCAGAATATTTTGCATGCATAGTAAATTGAATAAACATTGTTTATGCACACTACAACATTTTGAATTTGGTGTTTGATATTTTAATAAGCACAATGTGCATACCTCCCCAGTTTGCCTGTCATGATCCATGCATGGCTGTCCGTCCTTGGGAGAGTAGATGGTGTACCTGTAGAGAGTTAAACAATATTCATACTAAACTCCACTGAAACAACTTTAAAGTTAGTTGTCATCCTTTATTTTTCATAAACACTCTATGAAATTGGTTTTACATTCAGTTGGTAACAAGGAAGACAGCATAGAATAGGAAAATATGTTGCCTTGCTAAAGTGTCCACAACCCTGGAGCATATATTTTGACATGGAAGAATACGTGGTTTTTCACATTTTTTAAAACAACTAAAAATCTGAAGTTTTGGTGTACACTGAATTGAGGTCAGATTTGTTGGTTGTGTGATTCTGTCAACAGATCTCTCCAACTTCACAAGAGTTACCAACATCCTTTTGGCTTCTTCACATATCAGTGTTCTCTCTATGCAGCCTGTCAGTTTTGATGGACAGCCATGTTTTGGTAAGTCTGAACTTTTTTCCAAATGTATCATAGTAAAAAGAGTTAAACATAAAATGCACTCCAAATTTTATGATTTTTAAAATTAAAACATTTTGGAAACACGTTTTAAAGTTCTTCCATTTCTAAGCTATGTTCTAAATTTTCAAATTCCTGTACAATATGATAAAAGTTTGTGGCTGTAACCTGACAAAACATGAACAAGTCAAAGGGGTATGAAAACTTGTGCTAAGCAGTAAAATTCAACTGATGTAAGAAATAAAACCTGCATAGGTTTATGCAACTGAACAAAAGTACTACTGTTCAAAAAGCTCTAATTAAAAATGTACCTTTTGCCAAACTTGATCTTCTTCCTGTCTTTCAGGGTGAGAAAATGCCATCTGACGAAAGAGTCGTAGAAGGGGTTCACATCAGTAGTGATGAAAGACCGCCTCCAATCCACCTACAGAATAACACAATTATTATTTTTTTTTATTTTGATGAAAGGGATTTGCCTCAATGATACAACAAAAAAAGCACAGAGTTCAGATTTATATAAATCTAATTACTTTGAGTATAAACAATATAGAAAAACAAGAAATATTGCAAGCAATAGTTTTATATGTTTAGTCACCTTGACTCCCATTTGTTTGAGGTCTTTGATTGCCAAAGGAGGAAAGTACTCCAGCCAATGTTCTGCATGAGCAAACTTGGCAATTTCATTGTCATTTAGACCTAAAGACCTCATGATGTTCCACTGGTATGTGGAAGATCCAGATTTGGCCACCGCTTTACTCTGACAAAGAGATTTTCAGTCAGTGAAAACAGTTTACACGAAAGCATATAAAAAAATACATACAAACACAAACATAGAATACCATTCCGTTTACACTAAGACACAATTTCAATGCAGGAAATTATTTCAGCTGTCAGATGATTCCAACCTTCTTGCCCTTTGCTTTGTCCACGATGATGATTTCATCAGCAGCCTTGGGTTTCTCCTTTTCCTCTTCATCCTCGACTGGAAACAGGGGAGGGTTTCCGTACAGCTCCATTTCTCTCTTCAGCTTGTCTGCACAGGCCTGATAAAGTGAACAAAATGTATGAGATATAGCATGTGGGTGTTTTAAAACAGAGTTGGTGATGGAAATGTAGATCATATTACTGATTGATTTAAGTGGAATACATGGAGCACAAATGCAAATGTGATGTTACCACAACCTACTTTCATAAAACTCTTTAATGAAAACCATCAGATTAAAACAAGCACCTGTTGCAGAATGCAACTTACATTAATTTTCTGGTGGGAATTCTTATACTATTAAACACTTTTTATTGTTTAAAGTAAAAGCAAAGACAGATTGTAGTAACTAAAAATGAAAATAATAAGAAGATGCCAACCTTGATTGGCATTCCTGTGCAGTGCAGACCAAATGGGAAGAGGCATTTCTTCCCCTTCAGAGACTGGAAGCCAGCAGCAAACTGCATGAACAAATCAGAACAAGAGAAGCTCAGAGGAAAAAGTGGAAGATCTTTAACATTTTCAAGCTACCAGAGGTAGAGCATCCTGGGATATTTTTTATGTAATATATTATTTCAACCAAGGGCGCTCTGCACAATTAATAAATTTCTTAGGAAGACACACTTCTATGAACAGTCCATTAAACATTAAACTAATAATTCTCAATTAAAACCAAATTATGCTCAAGATTTGTTTTAACATTAAAATTACAGTGATTTTTTTCTTCCATACCTTGTTTTTGAATTTACTACAAGTAATGCAGTTTCTTTAAAAACTGCTAACAATTTGATAAGTGAACAGGATTAATTTAATTTCTCTGTATTCACCTTAGTCCGAGTATAAAACTTACCTCACACTTTGACAAGCTGAAAGTATGGCCAAGATGCAATCGACCATTCATATACGGATAAGGAAAGGTGACAAAGTACTTGTTTTTGCTGTAAAAAAAAAAATAAAATAAAGAAAATTAAAGTTATAAAGAAAGACCTTTTAGTTTCTCCCTGTTTTGGTAACTGGGGTCTTACACCAGACAGTAACAGATTTGTAACTGAAGAGGCAGTTATTTGACTTTTATCTTGAAATGAAAAAAAAAAGTCACCCTAAAATCTCACATTTTATGGTATTTCTGTAATTTTTTAACAGAAACATATGATCTGGGTGTCATGTAAAAGTTTGTTTAATTGGTTTTTGGTGTGAAATTGTTTGTTTTGACATGTTATTTGCTGACATACCTGTTTAATTAAATTTAGTTAAATTCTCTCTGTACCCATGTTCTCTTTCATTTCAACAGGCGTCATAATATAATAATGAGAACATATGTGTCACAATAAGATCAGAAGAAATATTGTATTGAACGTAAACTATAAAATATGATATCCGTTTTGTTACCTCAACAGAGCAAATTTTCAAGGCAAACTAAATGACAATGGCAGCAGCTACTCACTTTGAAGTTTCTCCCACAGTTGACGGTGCGTCATTCTCAAATGCTCTCTCCTTCTCCCATTTCTCCTGGATTTCCAATTCAATCTTTCTCAAGTAGTCCAACTTGGCTGTTCCCTTTCGTTCCTTGAATACAATGTTAAGCAATAATTTATTTCTTGGAGAAAAATTTCAACTGTTTCAAATGTCAGTAAGCTCATGTTGATAATGTAATAGCAAAAATAACGACATTGATTTAATTTGTGGCATAAGATTTAGGCAGCTGGCTAGGGAGCTCATGCTAGCTAAAGTAGCATTCATCTACAATAAGTTCACACATAAAGATAGAAAATGTATTCATTTACTCTATAGAAGTACAAATCACTCTGAAATACATGCTTAGAACTTACCGTCATTATGTAACAATTTCACGACAACGTGCTTTTCTGTAGCTTAAAGAGAGGAAATAATATAAAACTCCAATGACAAGAAAAAACCCACGCCACCGGTGTCTGGACGATTACACCGACAATCAGCTTTCCGCAGAGCATTCTGGGTAATGCAGTCTCCACGAGGTTTTAAGCGTTAACTTTGAAAAACAGGTTGCTGACCACTATCTTGATTTAAATATGGAAGGTTTTGCTAATGTTAAAATAATATGTGAATCTGCTTGTGTTAATATTTAGTCAGCATTTTCAAATCGACGCTTTAATATTAAATATTACAACGTCTCTCGTCAGGCCTACGTTACGACAACTCGACTCGCGTTTCCATGCCGTAAAACAGTGCGTACGACCTGCCAGTAGAGAAGACAGAAGGCCTAAAAGCTTATAAATGTATAGACGATGAAAGTAGGGTTGACGAAGCACATTTTCTATTTGTAGGCAGTATTAAAGTCTTTTTCACAATGATCATAGAAAATGTGGAAGCCTTCAAGTCGTGGCTGGCAAAACTCCTGGAGCCGATGTGAGTATTGAATTGAAATGACATTTAGCTCGCATGCTACGTTAGCTGGCGAGCCTGACCAAAGCATCATTGGAGCCGTGCTATAATCAGGGCCTTTGGAGGAAGAGAGCAGCTATAATCCTTGCTCACTTAGCTAAGAAAATCCACGTTTAACGTGCCTCATTTGGGGTAGTTGTATATGTTTTTCACTGCAATTTTGTAATAATTTGGTGCTAGATTTGGAGCAGAAGCTGTAACTTTATCACGACTCTGTAGGATATTACCAAGTTTAAAGGCAAGACATATAACTTGTGGTTATTTTTCTACTTGTGGCTGCAGTACAAGCTAGATGTACATAGCTGCAGTCCGCTTTAAGCTAGTAGCTTATAACTTGACTTTTTGAGTTACCATAGTTACACACTCGAGTGTTACGTGTAATTGTATGTACGCAGACTTTTTTAAGGGTTTTTAGAAACGAAATTAATCTAGTTGGCCACTTTAGTCACGGTTTGATATTTTTTTTAATGTCTCTATGGAAACGGCTGTTTCTAAAAAATTGAATAATTGTCTGGAAGAGTCAGTGGTGATGAATATTAAATTGTGAATCTGTGATCTTCATTCACTTGTAGCTTGATCGTAGTTTTCAAGTTGTTTGCACTGAATTTTATGATTAAGTAGAGTAGTTTTTCAAAGAGTCTTTAAAGATACAGTCCAGTGATCTGTGTTGCTTTCTGCTACAAACGTTCACTTACGATAAAAATCCATCTGGTTAACGAAGTATGGATTTTTACATATGCATTTCGCAGCATAATTGTTTCTAAAATGTGCATTGAAGAAAGCAACTACTTCTGTTTTGTGTTTACTTCAGTCAATTACATCATAAGAGAAATCAGAGCTAATCAGCTATAAAAACTAGTAAACAAACTGGGTTTTTTTTCCATTCTCACATATTTGCACTTCTGTTCTTGAGCTTTAGCATCTTGATCTCTAACATCTTGATCAGATGTGGTCTCAAAAGGGAGTAAAAGTTCATCCAACTGACCAAATACATCACTGGCACAAGTTTGAAAGTATGAATAACTGGTATTATACAGCCTTACCCACATTTCAAAGCAGTTCTTTCTTTTATTTGCAATATTGCAATCATAAAAATTGCAATAAAATTTGTGGCTTAAGCTGAAATTCTTTGATAATGAAATTCAGATCTCACAGTCCTAGTCCTCTGCATAAATCGTTTCCACATTTGTCTTTAATTTTTATTAATTCCATGAAGTGTTCTCATATATGACTTGAAAATTTTGCTGCAGCTATACATCATACAGATAAATACCTTTTAAAGGAGCTTCATATGTATTTAAGAAAAACACAACATTTAAGTAGAAGGGGGACATTCCGTATGTTTTTAGTTGTTGGATTCTGAATTGATAAAGAAGTGAACAATGGATAATTAATGTAAATTAATCACCCATTAATTTAGATTGGATGTAAAAAATGATCTGAAAATAAATAAAGATGTATTTGTTTCGTTTAAAAGTAGTTTTTATTTTTTACTTGAAAGGATAACAGAAAAATAAACATCAAGTTGTTTTTGCATCAAACTTTGGGATTTGGGAACATCAAATCCCAAAGTTTGATGCTTTGGGATTTATGGAAGCACTGATAGTTCTTAAATATTTGTTTAGTTTGTTGGCCAACAGTTTTGTGTGTCTTTGGAAAGTTTAAACTGTTGTAAACGGCTGTGAGTCAAGATACTTTGTGTCTGTTTGTATTTGTTGTGTAGGTGGAGTGTTATTTTGGACCCTTTCTTTAAACTGTTTTAAAGTGTAATCTTGTTAACCCCTTAACACTCACCCCAGGAAAAAAACAATGGAAAAACAGCACGCAGGCATTCTGCTGCCATGGTTAAAAAAGTTTTATATTTGCATCTAGTGATCTCCAGTCTTCCTCTGTCTGAAATATCTGGCTAATGCTATTGTAGCAAGCTTTATTTCAAGCAATAATACAATCTAAAACTATGGATACAAATGGGTGTGCATATTGGTAAATGTTTTACCTGTCTGGTTGTGCATTACCAAACAAGTTACTGGTACAGTTATGTTTTTTTCTGAGGCATTAGACTACCTATTATGGAAACAACCCATCTCAAGCTGTCAGATTCCTTAGTTTAAAGTTGAAAATTTTCACATCTTTATATTTTATGCAACTTGTTAAAATCAACATGACGTAGAACATTAATAACTGGCTAATCTATTAACTTTACAAAGAAACTGCCTAAGCTACGTGGCTCAATTTAAACATGTTTTTAGACTTTTTGAATAAACATTCCATCCCTTCTGACTTGCAGATGTGATGCTGATCCTGCTGCATTGGCCAACTACGTAGTGGCTCTTGTGAAGAAAGACAAACCAGAGAAGGAGCTGAAAGCACTTTGTGCTGACCAGCTTGATGTCTTCCTACAAAAGGGTAAGAAGTTTGCATAAAGCTTCTTTTAAGCTGATTGGATGCAGAGAGACCTCCATTTCCTGTTTAAAAAGTGTGTGTTGCTTTCTCGGTTAGCTGAAATGGAAAAAAAGAAAAAACTAAAAACAATTAGTTTAGTCTTTCACCCCTTGTTGTCCCCTACTCTGTTATGATGGAAGTCAAGTAGGAAAGTTATAGTTTAAAAAATAGTCACTGAGTTAGAAATGTATTTTAATTCAGTCATTAAATGTTGATTATAAAAGAATGGCATGTTCCCTTTTCAGAGGTATTAGTTTTCTATTAAACACAAAATGAGCTTAAAGCTAAAATAACATCATAGAATCTGCAATTTGTTGCTGCGTTTATGGACTAAAGAAGTAAAAGTTCTCAGATCTTGATGCATTTGACAGGCAGAGAAATAAGAGTTTTCCTTATTTGACCTTCCAATCAAAGGAAAATTTCACTGGTACATCACATGGCTGAATATATTTGGGTCACTTTGAAAATATGGGTTATTTAAAAATAATAATTCTAACATATTGCTTGGGAGAGTTTTTGATAAATTGGCTCATCCAGAAAGACACGTCAAGTGATTTACACACACAAAAAAACCCTCAAATATATTTACCCACTTTATGCAAAATTAGTATTTGAAAAAGTTCTGGCTATCTCAAAAGGTTAAATGGGTTACATATGAAAAACAGCATTGTTTCAGATTATCTCCAGAGTGATTTGTAGTAAGCCTTGTAAGAAATGATAAAATTAATTTGTGTCAGTGATTGATAGTCAAACATAGCTGTTCAGAGAGCGAGAAATTTGCCTGCTTCAAAATGGCATCATGTAAATAAACCATAACGTTTCCAAGCTGTACGCTAGCTTATCTTCCCTATGACCTCTAGAGGGAGACAGTGCTGTAAATGTTTGAATTTTTTATTTTCTTTGTATTACTTACATGTAACAATGACTTGTGATCCAAACACTATTATTTTCAGAAAATATGCTGAAGTTTGCTGATTGAAGCTAGTTGTTTTGTTCTTTGAGAGCATATAAGATAAAATTATTTACTGCATCGCAAATGGTAAAAACAAAAATAACGTCTTTTGAGTTTGTTTATACCATATAACATTACAGATGTTGCTTCTCCAGTGGCTGAAAAAGGATTTTTTTGTATTAGTTGTATTTCATGTATTTACATATTCACATTGTTTTTGTACTATATGACATTGTAATGTATTATACTGTGCTATACTGGGCTAAACATAGAAAGCATAGAATAAAATGATTGGTTTCTAACAAGACAATAGGCATATCATCAATGAAGAGTATTATTCAATCCAACTATAAAACTAGCCACACATCTAACGAAATAAAAACATGTTCATTGCTTTAATTTTGCTTTTCTAGAAACCATAGGATTTGTAGATAAACTTTTTGAGTCATTGATGACGAAGAGCTACCTGGGTAACCCTGCTGCTAAGGAGGGTCCAAAAGAGGAGGTGAAGCCACCTACTCTCAAGGTTGATGTTGTTGAGGTAAGAACAGTGGACAAGGACACATTTCCAAAATTAGTTTAAAGTTCCATAAAGAGAAGAGCTACCTTATCTTTTTAAGATTTACATCAAAACAAATTTCTATTTGAAATGTTGATCTTTTGAAATCTCTTCCTGTGCAACATAATCATTGTTTCCCTGAAGGTTGAAGCTCCAGAGGAAGAGAGAGAAAACAGACGCAGGAGAAGTCCCCTGAGAAACCGCGCTGACTTCAACGAATCCAGGCAAGGCTGTGGCTTCGACTGTATTCTTCATATGTTGTTATATTTCTATGGCTACTTCAGAACCTCATGAATATAGAGAGGTGTGTTATTGTACTTAACATCTGCAAAACATATTGGCAGTCTTTTTGACATAAATGCCTAGTCGACCTCTTTAGCCCCCTTTGTGACAGGCATAAATAACACATTTCTGTAGTAGAAATCCCTATTGTGATATATATAATATTTAAACATCCCTTAAAGTTTTCATTAGCGCTAATCACAATAAATAAACTTTTCAGAAATAAATACTAAATTGAAACAACTTTATAACTTCTTGAGATACTTGCCAACTGGATTAAGACCCAGAACAGATTAATCTTGGATGGAAGGATGACATTGTAATTTATTGAAATGCCCCTTTAGGCCGTTTTGATAAAGGTATTAAGACCTTTATTAAAAGTCTTTCCTGTTGGAAAATTGCTTTCATCCAAAGCAGTTACGGCGCAGGTAAGTCATTCAAACGCTTTCCCTCTAATAAACCCTATAGGAGCCGCGAAGACAGGAGGCGAGATGAGCGCAAACGCCGAGACTTCGAGCGGCACAGCAAAGCCGGCGATGCCCACCGCGAGCGAGAGCGCCATGAGCGGCGCAGAGGCAGCCCCCGGGGGAGGAGCTACAGCCGGAGCCGCAGCCGGAGCAGGAGCGGCAGCCGAGGGAAGAGCAGGGACCGGGAGCACAGAGGAGGCAGAGGTGAGAGAGGAACGGAGCGAGTGTTCCCACATAAGCCGAGATGAAGTCACAGGGGACCAGACCCAGGTGTGCAGCAGCTCTTTAACTGTGCATTAGTAATGTAGAAGAGCTGCCAGGAGCACCGTGGAGCTGAGCTGGTTTGGACTGTTTAGAGAAGATCGAATGTAGCAGATTGTATTTTTAGTTGCGTTGTCGAGACTTAATAGGACAATGTGGACAGCTTTGCAGTCACATCATTGGGGATTCCACAACATGGGTTGGAATTGGATAAATTACCCACAAGGTTAAACTTGTGTATTGCGAGAAGTTGCTATTTTCAAAATGGCACTTTAAATTTTTCAGTTTAAATCGATAGATTTTTCAAATGTTTCTTCTTGTTTTTAACAGATTTCAAGTCAAAGTTTGAGGTGGAAAGAAAGGACAATGATGGATACAACACTTCACAAACATCTGGCCCCCAGCAGCAGCAGCAGCATCCACCGCCTCTACTGCCCCTTCCCACCCCTCCGCATCCCTTCTCCTCTGCTACCTCATCAGCAGTTGGAGGGGTTCCTGTCATGACACCGGCTCACCTGCCCGACAGCACTACAGACAGCTGGTCCAGCTACTACATCGCTCAGCGGCAAGATGGCATTGGAAAGCCCTTTGGCAGCAAGAATACTCCGCTCAAGCAGCGCTGCAGGGACTATGACGGTAAGAGCTGAGTTTATGTTTTTGTAAAAAAGGGGGAGCACTGTTGAAGGTCTTAGAAAAGTTTAGCTGTATTAGGTTAGTATAAAGCTGGTGTTTCACTTTCCCTCAAGGGTTCAGGCCCTTGTTGAGTCTCTTTACTAATGACCACTGTTTAGCACTCTGTCCTTTGTCCCCAGTGGGAGGTAGCACAGCGCTAGGCCTTCTCTGCACACACACAGGAGAGTTTAAACTTAACCCTCCGTCCCTGCAGCTCTCTGCTGTCACAGTGCTCAAACAGCCACTGGAGACCTGCTGCTTTAATGAGGCTGTGGGGTAAACTCACACTGGATGTGTTAACATACCTTTTGTCCTCAACATTTGCTTTTTATTTAGTCACCTTTGTCAGTGTTGATACTCTTGTGGTGGATTTTAAATTTGCAATAGAACCTGTTGGGATTGACTTCTGTTTTTGTGTCTTTTTTGCTCAAACAGAGAAAGGATTCTGCGTCCTTGGTGACCTGTGTCCCTTCGACCACGGCAGCGACCCTCTCATTGTTGATGACGTCACCCTGCCCAAAATGATTCCTTTTCCGCCTCCTCCCGTCATGCCTCCTGCTGGCTTGCCCATGCCCCCCATCACTGAGCCGCCCCCCTCACTCAGGATGCCAGCAATGCCCCCCTATGCCCAGCCGCCACCACCAGGTGTCTTCCCAATGACAGGTGAGTTTTAGTGACACTTATTTTGTATCTTTATTTCTTTTTGTCTCCTCCTTTGACAACATTATGTGTCCTCTTAAAAACTGTTTCTTTGTGTTTAGCCCATCTACAATTGCTCTCTCTACCCTGGTATAAATAATCACCCTGGCTCATCATAATTTAGTTGTAGTAATTAGATGAGCCTAACAATGCCCCTTAATACCTGAAGTTACACTTAATACAGTTAGCAGCTTCACATGAAAATAAACTTCAGTCACATGTCAGTGTGTGCTGTCAGCTGAGGATTCACTATGGAAAGCTCTGTGGATGTTTCCTAATTGTCTCAGATGCATTCAGTCACTTGATCTACGTTGTTATTCCAGGGTTTCTACTCAGCTTGGAAGAGTCTGGAAATGTCTGGAATTTGGTTTTAGTAATTTCAAGATCAGGATTATATATATATAAAAAACAACTCTGTAAATATTAGTATTTCTAGGTTTTGTTCTCTGTCCTTTTGCCCAAATGTTGTGTCCCTCCTTTTGTCATTCATTCTTTTTGTCGTTTTATTTCTGTTGTCTTCATTTATTTGTTCATTATATTCTTTTTTCTACTCTTTCCTACTTCTTTTTTCCCTTCTTTCTATTTTAAGTCGTTCTATTCTTTATTCCCTGTCTTTCTGTCCACTTCTTATCTCATCCCTTGTTTTTGCTTCTTTATTCCCTTCAATTTTCCTTGAGTACTTGTGTCCTTTTTTTCTTCCTTTGGGTCTTTCCTGCCTTGTGTTCTTGCTTTCTTCTTGCCTTCCTTTCTTGTTTTCATCATTGCGTTAACTATCCGTCTTTTCCAGTTTCCTCTTATCATCCATTCTTCCTTCATTTCTATTCCCACTTCTGTCCTTCCCTTGTGTCCTTCTTTTCGTCCTTCTTTACGTCTGAATAATTTCCTCTGTCCTTCCAGTTGCATTTTCTTCAAGGTTTAAATAGATAACATTTCTCCTCTGCTGTAAAGTAGTAATGAACTTTTTTTCTTATTTTCAAAATAAAGTAAATGATTCAGGATACTATAAAATTAAATCTGGGAAACTCTGGAATATTTTTACATGATTTTGTAGAAACCCTGTAATTGTGACATCAACACTGTTGAAACTCATTTGAGTTGTATTTTTGTGGTGTTATTTCAGCAACAAAATTTAATGAGGTTAGTAATGTTGAGTAACAGATGCACTATGAGAGAGGAAGACAATAATAATAAAAATATGGGGCTTTACTCGGTGACTAACCCAAAAGGACAACACTGACATTCAACATCTGTTCCAAACACGCATAAATTGACTCCAACTTTCACACATGGAGAGACTCTTATCTGCTTTGCATGAGTCAATTTTCAATCCAGTGTTTGTAAATAATGGTATCTCCTCAGATGAATGTTGGAGCCAAGATGTGAACAAAATCTTTTAGACTTTAGTTGTACATTTTCTTCAAATGGAAAAAAAGCATTTTCTGAGTTCTGGTAGATTTTTGGTTCAGTTTTATGCTCTCACTTATTGGTTGTGGTTGCTACTTTTCATGGATCTTCTACTCTTTAAGTTTTAGCCCAAATATTTAGGAATCTTTTAAAACTTTAAAGAGATTATACCTCATATTTCTATAGATATTTTTCCATTTGTCTGTGTAAATTTTATGTAAAAACTATTGGAGTTTCCATATTTCTTGGTTTTTGTTTAGAGTGAATTAATTTTTCAGTGTAGAAAACAACCTCATACACTGTTGTACATGCGATACATCTGAGACATTGGATTGGACCTTTGTCTCCCCCAGGACCCCCACTGATAGCTACCAGTAGGATCGATACCCCCAACCATCAATCTGCAATCACTTCTTCTCCCCCCATTGGACCTCCTGGAGTGGGGCTCCCACCTACTCTTCCTCCTCCTCCTGCTCCTCCTCAGCCTCCTTCCTCGTCCTCATCTGTGTCTCTGCGGCCCCAATATGTCCAGTCTGAATGTAAGCAGAAATGCTTTTCCTATTCAGATTGGGACTGTGTGGCTTTTTGTTTCAGTTTCCGTTCTTTATTTCTCTTCCTTTTCTTTATGTTGACTTTTCTGTTCACACAGTAGATTTTTCTGCTGACTAAAGCATGTTTTACACACTGTGGGGATTTTGGTTATTTGTTTTATTATGTTGTGGATGAGCTTCTTTGCATGTTCTTTGAGTGTTGCAGTATCCCTTGCTGGCCATAAGGTGGTGGTGTTTATTATTCTTAAAGACAAGTATTTCTAATGTGACAGTTTGCAGCTTCCGTACTTCAGATTCCTGATAGTTGTACAAAATATATTTTTCTGTTCCAGTTGAACTTATTTGCTCTCAGATCTCTTGTTTTAATTCTACCACGTTAAGCTGCAGCTCACACTAATAATCATTAGCATTTTGTTTTAAATAATTTTCTTTTATTTTATATGTAGGTGTTTTTAAAAAACTTGGGCATATATGGAAGCTCCAGCTTTACTTTAGGTTTTAGTAAATTAAATATTTTAACCTTCATTACTTCCATTTAGTAAATTAATGTTTATCTCTTTTTAGATAACTATGATCCGGAAGGCTACAACCCAGAATCTCCAGGACTGACGGCTGCGGGTCGTAATTCTTATCGCCATTTTATTCCCCGAGTCCAGACCCAACGCTCCAACCTCATTGGCCTCACCTCCGGCGAAGGTCAAGGATCCAGAGGTAACAATTGTGGTCTTGCTACGTGACCCAGTCTTCAGAAAATCAAGTTTATTCCATGTCGTCCGCATTAATCCTAAAATATTATTACGGTGTCTCCAACACAATAAAGTTGAAATGCAGTCAATGCGACATCTTTTTAATTAATCACGTTTTAACTAAAAAGCATGTATTGTCTTTCTATTTTCTCTTCTAGCGGCCAACATAGTGATCCAAACAGAGCCAGCAACCGCATCCAACTCTCCTGGAAATAATGTTTCTCGCTTCAACGCTGAACAAGACAGCAGGAAGAGGACGATGGGAGCCAGTATAGCCGATGGTCCAGCAGCTAAGAAACCCTGGATGGAGAAGTAAGGAGTCAAAGATTCACATAAACTTGAAGAAAATATAGAAAAACAGAATAAAATAAACGCACAATCCACATTTTCCCTACTTAGGAAAGGTTTATTAAAAAAAAAAAAAAAAAACAATTTTTAAGATTCTTAAAATTACTTACCAGACACAAAGGTGCTACATCTTTCCTTATGAAGACATCGGACAATTTAATCATGGTGTTTGTAAAATATAAAGCATAGTGCAAACATTTTAAAAAGGTTTTCTCATTAGTTTGAATTGCTAGTTATTGTTGTTTTTATTTCTTGAATATTTCATTGGATCATATGGATATTAAATATGTCAGGAAAAAAATGCTGTCATGTGCATTTTTTTTCCCACATGACTGTACTTCTAGTATTCAATTGCAGATGATGTACTTTGATATAATTATAACTTTATTATAGAGCATAAACTGTAATCTTGACTACAGTTTGTGTAATCTGTAATCAAGATTACATAAACTTGATTTTATATTTATCTTCACTGTTAAATATAAAATACAATTTTGTGTAATTAATGAATTTGGAACAGAAAAGAATGAAAAGTAATACATGCAATCTGTCTACAATGAGTTTTTCTTATCAGTTTTAATTTTCTTTAGGTACATTTGTTCTTTTGGTCCCAAAAGTCAGCTCTTATTTTACATGATCAAAACAAAGTTTTTTCTAAAATTAACATCACTGTTTTTGTTGCAATTTTTCTGTTGCTTCAGGCCAAATTTTGCTGGTCAAGATAAGAATATTTTTCCAAAGAGAAACCACTACGTGAACACAAAGCTGGAGGTGCGCAAGATCCCACGGGAGCTGAACAACATCACCAAGCTCAATGAGCATTTCAGCAAGTTTGGAACCATCGTCAATATACAGGTGCAGTATTTATTGGATGCAATAAAGCAGATGAAAAGTGATAAAGATTAAAGCAATAGAGAACTTTATGTTCTGCTGACCAGTTCACTTTCACTCTCTACATAGGTTGTGTTTGGCGGTGACCCAGAGGCCGCTCTGATCCAGTACACAAAGAACGAAGAGGCCAGACGGGCCATATCCAGCATCGAGGCCGTCCTCAACAACCGCTTCATCCGTGTGTACTGGCACCGGGAGCCCAGCACCAACACCGCTGGTCAGGAGCCCACCTCAGGGAGCCAGGGGCCCGGGTCGGTGCCAGGCCAAGGCCTGCCGCACAGCAACATGCATAAGGTTAACTTAAAGAATTAACACTAAAGAATCAAAAACACTTTCATCTCAAAAGGAGAGACACAGAGCCTTGCGAACAAAAGAAATGTTTATACAGCAGTCTGTGTGTGAAGATTCCTACCTTTGGTCAGAGATTTCCAAAACACAGCCAGCATTTCCAGGATGATCCCTAACAAATGGAGGTTGAAATTTTTTTTTTTCACTTGCTGATGTTTCAGCGTGTCTTATGTTTTGTTCTTAGACCTGTTTAAAAACAGCAACACCTGGCGGCCAAATAAAACCAAAGCGTTTCAGCAAATGAAGCAGAACTCCTGGCTGTGGCAATTAAAAATTCAGACTACGTGGTTAGTTTAACCTGCTGCTGATTTGGTGATGTAATTAATGATTGCATCACCATAAACATGTTCATACACTTGATTTTTAGCATCACTTATGCAGCAAAAGTACAACTAAGTTCTTTGTTAAACTGAATTAAACATTTTTCCAGAAATCCTTTTTATGTTCACACACATTCACCAACATGCATGGTGTATTTCGGAAAACACTGCAGACTGGAACAATGAAACACTTCATAACATTTCAAAGTGAAGCTTTAAATGCTATTGATTTTCTGACTGTTTTGAGAAAAGCTGCACCAGGGCAGAGTGGTGCAAACGCTGAAGCCTCAGTATCATTATTTTTAAGAATGACACTCATACTGAAAATGCAGTAAGTCTTCTTACCTTAGAAACAACTTCCATATCAAAGACTTCTGATTCTTCAACTCAGGAAAGTGTACAAATGGTTCAGTTCATATCTGCCCACATAAAACCATGACAAATTTCAGTTTGCAAACAGTCAGTCAAGAAAACATCTGCAAACTCTGCTGATCAAGCTAGTAGACATCTAATTTCAGGTCGCCAGTTGATTTCTCTTTGAATTTCTTAAAATTTTTAATTATCTTTTTTTTTTGTCATTTGTAATGTTTCTGCAGGGGATTAAACAACACAGTCCAGGTGCCTACGTGCTGAACAAGACTGTACCCAAGCATCACCTGAATGCAGCACCTGGAACCACAATCGCAACAAAGACGGACGGCATGAATCCGAACTCTGACGCTCTCATTGTACGCTTTTATTCTCCTCATCAGTATACAAAAATAAGTTTGCTGATGTTTTTTTTTTTGCATAAAGATACATCATTTAACTAATGATGCAGCTTTATATGGCTGTACTGTACTCTGGACATCGTCAGACATCAGGAAGGTTTGCATGTCATGAAGTTAAGTAAGGTGTGATGGCAAAATTAAAAAGCTTTTATGTCTTTAATATTTTTAGAGTATGTCATCTTCTGCACTATTTTAAGCTTCATTAAGCTCCATACAAGCCATTTTTTTGGATTGCATTCCAAGCTGGTGGTTCCAGGCAATGCCTTCTACTGTGACGAAAGGTTTACAGCCGTGTGTATTCCTGTTTGATTGACCTACATGGTTCTATTTCTTTTTCCTCTTTTTCTTGTGACACATAGGTGGCACCAAACACCCAGAAGGGCCCCTACACACCCACAGCTGCCAAATCCTCCTCAAAGAGCCTTGGGAAAACTGGAAAAGCACTGGAAGTGCAGGAAGCTATTAAAAAGAAGCAAGTAAGTAGCATACATATTTTTTATTTGCTAACGTATTCCAGAATAGATGCAAAAGATCGAGTATTTTGTTTGTGAAATACTTTCTTACTGATTGCTACTAGTGTTCTAAGGGCTTGTTTTCTGTTGTAGGAGGCGATGAAACTCCAACAAGACATGAGGAAAAAGAAACAGGAGATGCTGAAGACGCAGATCGAGTGTCAGAAAGTAACATGCCCTCGTTTGTTTTCTCTCCACTGGGTTTTGACGCGACCTTTGCTCTAAGGTTTTCTCTTGCCTTGTGTTCTTGATTGCATTCAATTAATTTTCCTCTTCCTGCTTTTCCTTAAGGCTCTGATCAACCGCTTGGAGAAAAACCGAGCGATGAAGCCCGAGGAGCGGGCCAACATTATGAAAACCCTCAAGGAGCTAACGGAGAAGATTACCCAGCTGCAGAATGAAATGAACCCCACCTCTCAGGTCTCAAGTGGCAAAACCAACCACAGCCAACCTAAGACTAAAACTGATGTAAGTTTAGAAATGCATGTCTATTTCTAAATATTTTTAAGTTTTAAGCTATACTAAATAAGTAGTGGTACTTTGGTAATCCTTAAAATCTCTTTTCTTTTTCTTCCGTTGATGTATTTTATTGAGTAAACGACCAGATAATCAGGGTGTTTTTATATGTCTTGGTTTTCTCATCAGGCCCAGAAGGAGTTGCTCGATGCTGAATTAGACTTTCATAAAAAAATTAGCTCTGGAGAAGACACAACAGACCTTAAGAGAAAACTTGTGGAGCTACGGGTGGAGGTACAAAAATTACACTGACATCATTTTCTAAACACAGACCTAAAAGTACATTTTAATGCTTAATTTGTTGACATAAATCAACCCTAAAGGAGTAAAATTAAAACTCATTAATACTAATCTGAACAACCGGAGTGTTGCCCCATATATATATTAAGGTTCCCTAAACAGGGACCACAAACACACACAGACAACATCAGACATTTTTGGTTTCTGCAAGCTGAATTTGAGGATGTGATTCTTAGAAATGTCAGAGAGGAAGTTTACTGATAAGATTACTTTCTTTTTTTTTTCACTTTTTTCTCCCACACATGCATAAATATGCAACAAAAGTAAACATGTAAAACAAAATCTTAACACAAAATAAATAAAAGAGCTGACTTGGTCTTTATTGAGCTGTTCAGCTTCTGTCAGACATAACAGTTTGCCTTGTGTCTGTGGAAAAAGACATAATTTGAGTCGGTAATCTGGGTTCAGTTAAAACTTTAGGAGAGAGAGAGAGAAAGCTATTGGATCAGTCTGAGACTGAAGGTGTGATGACCTTAAGTGAACTTGCTACAGCATCCCAGTATTGAGACGTAAAGCAAAAATCTACATGATCGAATTACTTTTTTTATGCAAATAAGAAAAGCAACAGAAAAACCTTTACTTCTACAGAAGTACAAAACAGATTGCATAATAGGGTGCAACATTGATTTTCATCATCATTCTGATTTGGATAAACGAGCCATGGGGGTAAAATGTGTATGTATTTGGGTGATCCTGGTGTAACAAGATGTATTAAGTTGTGTAGTCAGTCTATATGCTGATATAACGAGCCTTCAGTTTGTAGCCTGTAGTCGCTCATTGACTTCTTTTAGTTTTCCAAACTGCAGTTTTAAAGCAGAGCTCAGTAGATGCATTTCCACCAGGGTTTGCTAATTGATGCTGCCGCTAGTTTGAGGGAGTTGAGTGTGAGAGGGGTGTTCTGTGGTTGGAAGCTGAACCTCCAAGGCAGAGCTTTAGGGAAATAGGAACAGGCGTTAAGACACCCCCAAATGGTTGCCATGGGAGATTCAAGGATCCCGTAAATTAATTTTGATTGCTGCACTGCTTTAGTGCACTGCCTTGTGTGTATTAAAACAAACAAGCATAAGCAATAAAACAACAAGAGGGTGTTTAAGACAAGTGGGGTGAAAAATGCCAAGAGTCTGCAAAGCTGGGATCAAATCTGTTTGGTGCTGCTGTCAAAAACCAACTAGTCAAAACAGTCTTTGTGTTTACTGCAACAAATTATTGTTTTCTTTTTATTCATGTTAGTGTTATCAGGGTCCTCTTTGATCACTTTTCCCTGACCATCCAGAGTGAGTGTACATCTAAATGTACTGTAAATATAGGCACTAATGGGTTTAGTCCCTCAATCAGCATAACATCGACTTAGCTTTAGTTTGCCACACTCTATGTCCCTCTTCCTTGCTTCATCCCAGCGGTCCTTAATTAACTGGTTGTTAAAAATGCATATACTCTGCCCCCCCACCCCGCCTCATCCATCCAAGCCCAAACCTCTTTCTGCACATTAAACCGCAGCCACTTAAGCAATCCCAGAGGAGTAGCCGCTAACGAAGCCAAGTCAGACACAAGTCCTTACACTGATGTGGGCCCATCTCATTAAAGTTTGAGCTGCTGGTCTGTGTCGGAAAATCGCAGAATGACAATTAAAAGCAGAAGTAAGGCAGGGACAAATGGAGAAGAGACGGGCTGTTAGGTTGTGGAGTGGTTAAGAGGTGAGATGTCATGTTAAAAATGGAGGAGGGACAACTAATGGTGAAGTGGGGGAGCAGAACGCATACAGGCCCTTCCAAAAGTATTTACACCCCTTAAACTTTTTCTTAAATGCATTTTATTTGAATTTTGTGTGATAGGCAAAGTCAAGTACGTGCTTAATTATGAAGTGGAATGAAAATAATTCATAGGTTTCTGAAAAGTGTGGCATGCTACTACCAGGTTAGGACAGAAATGTGTAGACACTTGCTGACTGACCTTGAGCTATTTAGCCAAAGTTCTTAATATGATTTAGTTCACAACTTTAACTAGGCCATTCTAACAGTAACATTCTTTGAGCAGACCCCTTCTATTGTGTCTCTGGCTCTATGTTAAGTCTCTATTCTAAAATCATGTTTAAACCTCACTACAATTTCATCCCTGATCTGTCTGCTGTTTTTGGTGGTCCTCATGACGCTGTTTGTTTAGGAATATTCTCTGACACACTGCTTGCAAATGTTGGGGTGAAGATCCAATTAGGGGTCACAAATCGATAATTGTGGGGTCTTGAGATCCTCCTTAGAAATGAAAGTAAATAATGAGAGATAATTGTTAAACATAATAATGCTACTGGTGTTGGAAAAGATTAACAAACAGTACTTATAAATAAATGACTTAAAGGAATGTATTGACTATTGATGCTGCTTATGCTGTTGTTATGTCTGTTTAATAATTTAGTAATATACTTATCTGATATGATTTTGAAAACTATCATGCTTTTTTTCCAATTTAGTTACTTTGTGCCTTCAGGAAAATAAGCAAACAGTCTCTTTCTTTTCTTTAGGCGAAGCGACTCGGTCTCATCATCCCACCAACTGGTCGAGGCAGAGGCCGAGGGAAGATGGCGCCGGATCCCGGGGCCATGCACGCGGGCCGCGGCAGGAGCCGAAGCCGAGAGATGATGGCTCGCGGTGGAGTCGTAAACCGCATGGTCGTCGACCACAGGCCCAGAACGCTCGCTATTTTAGGAGTCATGCAGGAGGAAAAGGAAGAGCTAATGCTTCATTTTGTGGTGTGTAATTACGTAGTTTCACAGAACTATCCACAGGAATTGTCTGTATTGTCGTGCTAATCTTTTTCTCTTTCGTTCAGAAATTTGGGGAAATTGAAGAACTGCGTTTCCAAGATGCCAACCCTGTCACCATGACCTTTAAGACGCGAAGCGAAGCGGAGAATGTAAGCTGCACACGCCAAATAAGGCCAGATTCTTTGTCCTTTTTATGTTTTGAAAAATAATCAGTGTATTTTGTATTCTAGGCAGCAAATCAGGGAGCTAAGTTCAAAGGTCGCGTTCTGCAGATTTCCTGGTACAAGCCCAAGTCATCGTCCATTATGTCTGAACCTGAGGCGGAAGAGACTAAAGACGAGGAGAAGGCGGTACGGCACATCATACACACTCAGTTCAGGCCAAGCTGTTGTGCTTTGACACATTTTTTCAGAAAAGTTGGTGAACTTTTCGGAAGTTTTAGTTATATTCACAGGTTGGAGTTGGATGTTTTTAGTGCTTGTGAATTTTTCACTGCTGCTCCCAGAGAGGGGGAACCTCTCTGTGCTAAGAGCATTCCAGCCTCTTGAGTAAATCTGCATTAAAATCAGGTGAAATCCTTCTACTATGGTTTCTTTTAGCTGTTTAAGGGTGAATTCTTTACCGTATCACTTTAGTGTGTTTTGCTCTTTTTTTGGTTTGTTTTTTAGGATTAATTTAGCTATCACTATATCTCCTAAAGTCTGCATACAGTTGGTCTTCTCACAGAGCCATGTCCCGGATCCATGGACATGTTTTTGTCTGAGATGGAATTTGGTTCAAGACTTTTCCAGGACCAAGTGTTGGAAAAAATGAGAATGAGTTTGGAAAAAAATATTTGTATCTTTTCTGAGCAGTGCTAATAAGCGCATATCCATTAGAAATATTGTTGATAAAATGTTTTGTTTTTGGCAAGAAAAAAATCCTTTTTCTGTTGAAAACTACTGTGCTTTGCTGTTACATATGCTTTCATTCACATGTGGTGATGGTTCTGTTGTAGAAAGACTCTTTTGTGTCACAATTTATTTGAAAACTTGCTATCAGCTTTAAAAAAAAAAACAACACTGGAAAGTTCGGGGGGGGGGGGGGTTAATCTGATTTAATATAATTTTTTGGGGGGGGTTCTCTGGCACTAAAATCCGATATATTCTCTCTAAATTCTCAAGTTGTTCATTATTTTGTCTGTGACTTGTTATATTTCAGTCATCTATTTCATTTTATGTTAAGTTTCAAAGTAAAAGTACAGACTGCTTTTACTTTGTAACCTTTTTGTGTCCTTCCACACCTCCTTATGTTCGTTCCTTAAGACATTTTATAATTTTCCTTTGCTTTATTTACAAAGCAAGGGAACATAAGGTTCTCAATAGAACTGTAAAGTTCTATTACACAAACTTTACACAGTTTGTGTAAAGTTTCTCTCAAAGTGAAATGCTACATTTCTTAAATATGTTAAAACCAGAACAGCATAAAGATGCTTACTTGGTGTGTTTTGATTTGAACAGAAGGAAGCAAGCTCGTATCTCCCAGGAAACGAAGAGGGGAGGGAGGACGAAGAGGAGGAGGAAGATGACGATGAAGACGACGAGAACGAGAGCCGGTCTTGGAGACGATAAGGAGACCGATGTGTCCCTGCATGCCCTCCAGTGGATTCTGTTCTTTTTTATTATTTTCGCCCTGCATACAAGGAAACGTTTTTTTTTTTTTACTTACATTAATTTTAGACTTGAATTAAAAGAAAACATCTTTTCTTTGTGATAAACAATTAAAAAAGCTCAGAGGGTCATTAGTTTTTGTATCCCTCGATGAAACATGTACAACATCTCACTTTTGCTGAGAGTGATAAATGTTTTGCTCTTGTAGATAGAAAAATCTATGTATGTTGTAGTGTGCTTATCAGATGACTAATATCAGTAATGCACAACATTTGTGTCTACTGTGAATAGGTATTTTTATACATACTGTATTTAAGCTTTTTCTCACCAGTTTTTTGTAAGGAAAAAAGAAGATAAAACAAAACAAAACAATCTCACCCCCAGTTCAGGGACAGCCATTCCATCACCAGTAGAAAGTTCTCTATTTCTTCCAGAGGGAGGTCTGTTTATTTTATTTTTTGTCACCACATCGCTGCACTGTGTTGTACCTGGTATGGCTTTCAATTTCACTTTCCTCTCAATGGAATATTTCGGTAGTAATTACCCAAAAAAATGTTAAAGATCTCAAGTATTTTTGATTCCATATGTTTGATTTGGCACGTCCAGCACATCGAGGTTCTGTTGAACCATAAGAGAGAGTGTGCAGGTACTGACGGATCCTGGTGCAGCAGATCAGTGTTCACAAATGACTGTTTCTGTGTCAGCTGACAGATTTGTAGCATATACCCCCAGTTTTCCCCACTTTAATTTTCTTTCTCGCTCGGTCCAGTGCCACTCTGTGTGAAAACACATCCACAGGCGTTTAGGAGAGGGTGGAAAATCCTCACTTGTTGGGCTGGTCGGGTCACCTATTTTCAAAATGTGACATGCTTAGACAGGTGTTTGAATGTAGTACTGAACATTTTGATTTTATTATAAAGAAATATATATAAATGTGTAATTTCTTTGCCTTAAACTATCAGCTCATTGCTGAGTTTTTACAGGATTTGTGATTTACTTTTGTAAATTTTGTAAATGCTTTGAAGAGAAATTACTGTTAACTTTGGATTTTTTTTTGGTCATTTTTGTTGTTTCTCACAAATGACAGGATTGTATATCAGGTAGAAGAGGTCAGACATGAGTGCACAATTTTGCCTATGAGTTGAACAGTCCACCCTGTTTTGTTTCCTTTTACTCCTCATCTAAGTAGAACGTTTGCTCTAAACGAGTTCTCAGAGCCGCTCTGAGTTGTTAAAACACTTTTGAAAGACACTTGAGTCACGCAGCACACCCTAACTTATTTGCATGAGTGCAGCGCTGCCTCTCATTGTCAGTGTTCAAAACCTGCTTAGGTGTGCAAGCTTGACAACTGAAGATTCTGCTTCCTGTTTTTGCCTTTTTATAACATACTGTGTTCCAAAGTCATCTGGATGGGATGAGCTCAGTTTGCTCAAATAAAAGCAAGATGACTTTAAATGCCCCTTCAGCAGATAATTGTTTACATTTCGATAATCAGAACTCAACTTGGTTGAGCATATCCAGAATGAAGCCAAGCTAAAGGTGAGATTAACTTATTAGCAGGCATAATTTTGCCTGCTTGTAAATACATTAACTCCACAACAGTGGCACAATTTAGGAGGTTACAGAACACTTTTAAACACATCTCAGTCTCAGTGAAGTTTGATAAGAACCTGATGTGTTTCATTTTAGATCTTTACAATTCACTTTGCCACAAAGAGGTGTATGTGTTGTGTTTTTGGATTTATTTTTTTTTGTCTTCTCTCATTTGAGTAAACAGATTCTGAGCATCTCCCAGTTTTTGTACAACCTTCTGTAATGCTACTATCACCCAATAGTGTACAAAATGTAAAATGTTTATTGGATAATAGTTTTGGATTTGTTACTGTTTATATTTGCGGGATGTGTGTGTATTTTCTTCATGTATTTTATTTGTATAAATGGATTTATAATTTACTAGCATGTTTGCTTTTGCCAATAAAGACAAAGGAATGGGGTGCTTGTAAAATGATAAAAAAAAAGAGAAGAAATATAAATATAAATCATTGGATTTGGAAAAGAAAAAAGTAAGTTAAAGAAAATTGAGCAAAAAGATGAGAATATTGGCCATGGGGAGATAAAAAAAAAATACAAGCAAAAGCATTCCAGAAAACATTACCTTTAAAATAATGTGTGGTCTCCTTCATTGTATTTTTTATTTTTTTATTTTATTGCTTCCCATGCTGCAGTTATGAGCATTATCACCCAAGTATTGATGTGCTTCCACTTTCAGACATATTTTAAAATGATTGATAAAATTGGTAAAGTTCTAATATTTTGTAAATATCTCATTTTTAAGCTTCAATGCTAAAACACATTAGAAAATGTGACATTCAGAATCTATCTACACAAAGTGAGGAAAAAATGGAAGCGATTCTTCCAAGTTTTTTATTACAAAATCAAGCTTTTACTGTATAAGTTGAAAATGCTTGAGAATGTATCATTGCTGTGAAGCACTGAACTAATGTTCACCTGTGTAATCACATTTTAAACACCCATTTCAAAGACATTACATCTTCAGCATACGACAGCATGATGTATATTTAGTATATTTTTTAGATTGTAAAAGGATACTAAATATTCATGTTAGTGTGTGAATATAAGTTAAAAGCACTAACTGCTGTCTGTAAGTCCAACATCTCCATGACATAGTTACATAGATTTTTATTTTTTTTTTACTTTTTAAGTAAAACGTGTACTATAAATATTTTTTCCTAACAGTGCCTGTGAAAAAAGTGGCTGCTTATAGTTTGGAAATTATGATATTTGACCTGATCTATGACCTCTGTTTAGCAGTGAATAGAGCTGACTCTACAGTTTTAAAAAGAAACAAATGATAAAACTTCTCTTTTTAACACTACCTCCAGAGTTTGTAGATCTGATATGCAGACATTTTACAGTTTAATAAAATGTTTTGAAAGTAGTTGTAACTTCTCAGGGATGCAAAATTTACCAAACACTGAAAATAATTGTTATAATGTGCATGTCCTCAATGAGCTGTACCACTCATGAATAAAGTCAAACTTTATTCATTTTCTGTTCAAGGCACATGCAAACAATTAGATCGACTTTATGGCAGACAAAACTTAGCATTTTCTTTTTGTCACGTGTGTATGCACCAAAAGCAGAATTTGTCCAGTCAGAATCAAGGCTTTATCAAACCCTGTCACAACCGTGTCTCTCTGAAGCATGTGTATAAATGGGTTTATGTTTGGCTGCAATATGTTTGCATGGTGAGAAAAGGTTGCCTGTTTTAATCTGCGTAATGAATGAGAAGACGCCACCGTGGTAATGGATGCCTGCCACCATGTTGCTGAATTATTCAGAGTCTGGGGAACTGGAGAGGCGGCTGGCAGGATCAGATGGACCCGGTGTGTCATCAGCCTGGCCTCTGTCCGCATGGCTCCTCTTTCGGTCTGTCCATCCGGGTCTCTGGGTTTTAACCAGGCAGCCACATGAGAAGTCGGGTAAAGCAGCAGCTCCAGAGAACTGAGCATTCATGTTGAGAGGAGCCAGGCCAAGGCCATCGGGTCAAGGCTTGTCATTAAAGTGCAGGCTTACACAACACCACAGTCTAAACAATGAACATTTTTGTTCCTCTGCCATTCCGTTACAGTTTATTACAGTTTGCACAACATTTACTGTTAGTAAGATGGTTTTTCAAAATAAAAATATCCAAAAAGTGTCAAATGTTTTTTTATTCAGCCATCTTGAGTGAATACGTCTTTAGAACAGCCTTTGCTGCATTTCCAGCTGTGGGGTAATTAAGTCTCTTACCCCACAGCAAACATCTTTGCACATAGAGGTAAAACTTTGAGTCAGTCAGTTTGGATGAGTGTCTGTAAACCCACATGTTCAAGTCCTACTATTGTATGTATTAGATTTAGGTTTAGACTTTGACTGGGACATTCTAGCATTTGATATGTTTTGTATGTTTAGAGTGGAAGTTGAACCTCTGCACCAGTCTAAAGTTTTTTCAAACCTACAACAGTTGACTTCTGAAGGCGATTGTTTGTCCAGAATTTTTAGGTTTATGAATAAAGGTAAATAAAGACATGCCACACCTTCCAGAGTTTGCCTTGTAAAAACTATTAAAAACCATTTATTATTTTCCTTCCTCTTCCTATTCATCTACCACTATTTGTTGGTCTATCATAAAATCCCAATAAAATACAAGGAAGTTAGTGGATGTAACTGTGGGGTTTGAAAGGAATTACCATTCCTGCTGTACAAGGCCATCAAATAATCTGTTGTTTTTAGCTGTTGTTGTTTAGTGGGCTTATTTTTTGTTAATCTTAATGATTATGGGTGAAACAAGGCCAACATACCTCTGGCCGAAACCAGGGGTTGTCCACCCTTAGCCTACGCTAGAGAAAACTGCTTATATGACAATTGTCCAGTAAACATTCACTGAAAGCCTGAACGGGAGGTGTGGGCTATACAAGGTCTGGCCTTTCATAAGGGGTTGTATCACAGCATGTTAATGTTAAGTTGAGTGGAAAACAAAGAAATAAAACTGCAGCCCTGAGAGGATTTGAAGCAAAGGCAAGACAACATTTTAGTTGAGATTCACAAGTGACATCCTGAAGACCCAGACAGATGTTTCCAGGTGTCCAACCATACCTAAACCAGTGACAACAACTGGAGGGTCACATCGGGGCTAGAAGAAAAAGAAGTCTTCCTCAGTGTCCAAGATTCTCTTTTAAGATGAAAATATTGTTTTCACTTTATTTGAAAATTGAGGTTACAGTACCGCACATGGAAAAACGTTTCAGTGGGCCGACAAAACGGTGTTAAAAAATCTTTTTTGAAAACTTTTGGAACGGAAGTTTAGGCTTTCAGCAACTGTTAGCCTTAATCATTCAAATTAATAGAAGGAAGAAAAAAATAACTATATCTCTGTGTAAAATGAATATATCTAATGTGGGGTTTTAACTACTTGAATTGAATTGTTGAAAGAAATGAAGTATTTGATGATATTGTAACTTATTGAGAAACTTTATCAATGGTTTGATGTCCGCGGGTTGTTCTGCTCTGTCCATGGTGCTGAAATGACCAGACTGTATTAGATTCTGACAGATGCTGACAGAAGAGGATGTTCAGTATAATAACAGAAAAAAAGTCACCAAAATATTCATATTCTCGTCTGTAAACAGTTTTTGAAATAAAATATATTAATCATTTTGACCAGCAATATGTTTGAGTCGACAGGCCACACGGTTGCAACCTGTAAGTTGAGCAAAGAAGCAGGTGGGAGGGAGGAGGAGGAGGGAGGCTGGGATGGGAGGAGGAGGAGGAGGATGAGGAGGAGGAGGATGCCGGGAGGCGCCCTGGCTGTGATCAGCCTCAGTCTGGTGACGGAGAGAACAGGAGGCTCCCGTGGCTGCCCGCTCCTCCCGGCTCTTTTCATGTCTGGGGCCACACTGCTTGCGAGGGGCCTGCAGGGAGGATGACGATGATGACCATGAACGGCAAGCAACACTTCTCCATGCACCCGGCCCTGCACGAGCCCAAATATCCCGGCCTGCACTCAGGCTCGGAGGGCATGCGCAGAGTCTGTCTGCCGGCCCCGCAGGTACGTTCGGGTCAGGGTGGGAGAGAAGGGCCAGTGCTGCTGGGTGAGAGGAGAGGGGAAAATATCACACTGGAAATGTCTGTAAAGTTGATTTGACAGGACTTTGTTCTCTCTCTCTCTCTCTCTCTCTCTCTCTCTCTCTTTCGCTCTCTCTTTCTTTCCTCTGCGCCCCCTCTCTTCTCCTCCCCCTTTCCCCCCCTTTCATCCACATGTCTATTCAAGCAATGCTCTTGCTTTCATATTAATTTTTATGACCTGCGCTTTGAGGAGGGGTTCTCTCCTCTCCTCGGCGCTGCTTGCCTTTGGAAAATGTTTTTTAGATCCTGAGAGCTGCCTGACAGAATTCCCCACTGACTCCAGTATGCGCACTCTTGCTTGCAGCTGCAGGGCAATATATTCGGAGGCTTTGATGAGAGCCTGCTGGCACGGGCTGAAGCTCTGGCGGCTGCTGACAGCATTGTCTCTCAAGGCAAGAGCCACCCGTTCAAACCAGACGTGACTTACCATACCATGAGCAGTGTCCCCTGCACCTCAGCCTCCTCTTCCTCCGCCACCACCGTGCCCATCTCCCACCATCACCACCACCACCACCACCTGGGACAGACCCTGGAGGCTGGGGACCTCCTGGATCACCTTTCCACCAGCCTGGCCGTGACCGGGATGGGTGCTCCAGAGCCCCCAGGGATGACTGCGACCTCGCACCACCACCAGCACCCGCACCACCACCTGCAGACCATGGGACAGCTGCATCAGGCGATGGCCACCATGGCCCATCCTCACTCCCTGTCCGTGCACGGAGGCATGGCCTGCGTCAGCGACGTGGAGTCCGATCCACGGGAGTTGGAAGCGTTCGCTGAGCGCTTCAAGCAGCGCAGGATTAAGCTCGGAGTGACCCAGGCGGACGTCGGCGCAGCACTGGCCAACCTCAAGATCCCAGGCGTGGGGTCGCTGAGCCAGAGCACTATCTGCAGGTTCGAGTCCCTCACCCTGTCCCACAACAACATGATCGCCCTCAAGCCGGTCCTGCAGGCCTGGCTGGAAGAAGCCGAGGCTGCGCACCGGGAGAAGAGCAGCAAGCCGGACCTTTTCAACGGCAGCGAGAGGAAAAGGAAGCGCACGTCCATCGCCGCGCCGGAGAAGCGCTCGTTGGAGGCGTACTTCGCCATCCAGCCTCGGCCCTCGTCGGAGAAAATCGCGGCCATCGCCGAGAAATTGGACCTTAAAAAGAACGTGGTTCGAGTGTGGTTCTGCAATCAGCGGCAGAAACAGAAGCGAATGAAGTACTCGGCGGTGCACTGAGTTCTTCCCACCAACATCATGAATAAAATAGCCTACTACATTTTTGATTGAGTGATTAATAATAACCCGAGTAGCCCTGACAAACAGGGATTTATCAGCGTCTCTGGGATCGTTTCCAAAAATGACTTTACCCATTTTTGTGTCACTCACTTTGCATTGTTGCACTTTTCCGGATTCTGCTGTCGAGATGGCATATTTGTTTCTTTTAAATGGATTTTTGATGTTGTTGATAATGTAATCTGCACACGCTGAGAAGGGACTTTTATTTTGAACTATCATATTTCTTGTCATTGGAGCCCAACTGGACTTTTTTCTTTTTGTTTTCTCCCTTACAACAAATAACAAAACAGACTCTATGATCTCCACTTCATATATCCACAAATACCCACACAATCATGTCTTCACCTGTGGAGCCTTTACGGTATAAATGTTCCAGGGTTTCACATTTTAACCACTAAATTCATCGAATGAAGCCTCTCTCTTTGTGAACTGTGAGTGATCGTGATTTACGCACAAAAGTGAGTCTTCATCACAAGCTGTAACACTCTGTTCGTCTTGAATTATTAAGAAATGGAAATGACACCGTCATTACAGGGAGCACAACCAATGTGGCCGCTGCTATATTTTAGTATTTTGATGTGAACATGTTTTCCAGAATCACAGGTGAGCTGTATAGATGTTTATTATATGGCTTTTATCACCTGTTAAGTATTTATTTTCCTCACTCTTGATTTCACTTGGAATAAAAAAAAGTGTGAAATTTAAACTGAATAAATTATTGGTTATTTTCTAAAATCCTCACCATTATTATTACTATTATTATCATTGTTTCCTTGAATGAATGGATTGTTTTGATCCTCAGGCCTCAGGCCTTCCAACAAGGCACGTTAGATGAGCTGCAGATTATACACTGCAAATTGTTTATTGTTAGAATAACAGCATAGCTCAGTGACTTTACCTGTCAAAGGACATTTTAGTAAAGAGCAGCTGAAACAAAAATACATCTTAAAAAAGATGCAAAACCTTCATTTTTTTCAGTCTGAATATGTAAACCCATCAAATTAGCCACTGAAAAGAAGAGGGGAAAAAATATGGATTATATATAATGTATTATAATTGTCTAGATAAAAAATATTGAAGTACTTAACACTTGTATTAGGTATGCTGAGTTAGTATTTAGTTTTGACTAAGAGTAACGTTTTCCTGTAAAAATCTATCATTTACAGGCATACAGTTGAATAAAAAGAACACAAGTGATTTTTATAATCCGTGTCGAAGTTTAACTACGTAAAAAATGAATAAAAAACTTAAAATCAATCAAAAATGTTCCCTCTAAGCTAAGATCAGTAACCTTTTTAATTTTAATGCAGTGTCTGCTCCTCATTCCCACTTAACTGTTCTTTAAATTAACATTACTGTGACTGTAGTATAAATCTACAGCAAGATGATCCGATGTACAAATGGCACAGTGTTGAACTGGGAGTATTTTAATTGTATAGTGACATAACTACAGGGCATTAAATCAAGAGAAATGAACTTTGGTGAATACTCCATTTTTTTCAGTGAATAAAACAAAAAACTGTTTACAGTGTAAGAAAAGAATTAGGGTTGTTTTTAGGGGCTTTATTATTTATAGACCCTAGAACTCTGCTGGCATTAAATATGAATTTGTCGTATATGATACAAGCAGAACAAATAAACACAGGGAGGGCCCTTGATTTTCACACTGATTCTCACACCGTGCAGCGACAAGTGCGCGTCCTGGCCCCTTCCTCTCCAATTAGCGCTCCTTCAATTATGAATGCCCTCGTGTTACCGGGTTGTCTCATGCGTTGGGACTGAAATTATTAAGTAATGGCGATGCAATATTAATTATATATGTGTATAAAAGCAAGTAGTGTGGACGAACAGAGAGCAAAGGCGTGAATGGGAACTCCAGGGCGACTCATGAGACGCACCACAGGTTGGAGGAGGAAACAGGGAGACTTGACTCTCTCTCGCTCTCTTTTACTTCATTAATTTTAGGCTTTTGTTATGTAAGTATTTTTAAGCTTTATCGTTGTATTTTCTTATTTTTAATAAATTAAAATTATGGGCGCATGTGCACTACCAGCCTTCTTTTAATTCACTTTTTAGCACTATGCATTTATTACTACTATTATTATTATTATTATTATTATGCATTTTCTGGATGCATTGTACGCTTTAAGTTCATTTTCACAGATGTTTCTACTCAGCAAAACTAAGATGCGTAAAAATGACACATTAAAAATATCTTAAAATAGTCATTTCCGCCAGTGGAGTCGGTCGCCAAACATCCATCAGATGTTTCTAGAAACGAAATGAATAAATAAATGCATTAGAGGCTAAATTGAGAAGCTCCTGCCGGAATCCTCCCACAGTGCTCGTGGCTCGCGGCTGTGTGATTTTTCCCTGAGAGACCGTGGGCTGGTTGTTGGATGGGATCGATACTTTGCAGCTTTACGCGGAAACGTTTGTGGCACTCATGAATATTCTCTTTGATGGTGAGGGTCGATTTAATTCTGTTTAATTTATGGTGTTTAATGTTTTGTTTTTTTTTTTCAAAAGGGAGAGACGAATCCTTAATTTAATTGTTGTAATGGATCCTCCCCCCTTTTGATGAGTTAGGCCAGTTAGTTCAACGCGCGTTTTTAAGTTTAGTCAGAAACAAAAATGCAAACTAAGACATAAAAAGTTGAATTTCTGAGAGTTTTCTGGCCTGAAAGTGAGGTTTGGTCTTGTGAATAATTGATCCTCATATTACCAGCATTGATATCATAACGTGGTAAGTTGAGCTGAAGGCCTATGAGCGTCAGCGGCATGTGGCGACTGAGGGCACTTCAATTATTCAGCAGAACCTGAAAGGTATATTGCTGTTTCTCATGCAATAATCGAGGTGCAGCGGGAGGCCAATTTCTGCTTTATTTTTGCGCGAAACTTTGATGCTTTGTACATTAAATGAAATAGTTTGCAATTTAAGCAAATTAATACAAGGTGCAGATTCAAAGTGAAACATTAAAATGTAGATTGGAAGAAAGACAGCGCGGAAGAGAAATTGTGTTTACTTTGGATTTTTTCATGCAGCAGAGAACATTTTTGACAGAATGAGGATGAGGCTCCGTCTAATTGCTGAAGAATGCATGCACTTTTTACGCTAAGCGCGCGCGCGCGCACACGCGTCCGCAAATACACACACCCGCACATACACACACAGGGTGGCTGTCAAGTAGACTGAGGGAATGTGAGAGGAGAGGTGGGAGCCACGACACCCCAGACTCAATAATTCATAGGATGCCAGTAGCAACAAATGAGAATGTGACCACAGCGAAAGAAGACAGCTACCTCCCTTTTAGTCACCTTCAGTTATCGTCAGAAGCCAAACCAGCACGGGACCAAGTCATCCTGCAGGATTATACTCACATGTGAAGCACCGACACAGACACGCATACGCACGCGTGCGCACACACACACGCACCCACACACACACCCCCACACACACGCACCCCCACACACACAGGTAATTTATCCTTTGTCTTTTTCAACATTTTCTATTCACCATTATTCGCTAATAAAAGGTGAAAAGTTGGCAAACATGGAAATTTAGGATTGATAAAAAGTTATGAAAATAATAGGAGAACCTACTAAACATTCAGTTATTTATTAAGAAATATACACATATTGATTCCTAATCTAAGTTTATTGACTGGATAAAACTGGACAATTCAGTCATGACTGGATTGAATTGTCCAGTCATGGTTTATAGGTTTTTTGAAGACAGGACAGATAGACCTCGATGTATTGCCAGTTGTTTGGATCTCCTCCACTTGTAAACTGTTTTCCAAGCAGTGGCATGAATCGTTTCAAATTCTTTTGAGATCCTTTTTGAACCCGTCACTAGACTCATAAGTTCCTATAGTCTTCATTCTGAAGGGCCCAACTACTGTAACTCTTTCAGTCTTACGCTGTGGTATCAGCCATGAATTTATTCCCCACCAGAAATCAAATTTCTAATTAGATTTCACATAAAAAAATAAAGAGTTGTATCATTTATTCAATCACTTAATTTTAACAGTAGTGTCAATGTTAAATATTCATAAGTGCAAATATTGCGTGCTATCACACAGCTGTACCTCTTAGATCCAAAGACATGAATAATATTAACTACCTGAGTAGATTTTGTTAGAACTGACAGTGCAGTCTTTCATTTTCCTTATTTTTGAGAATATTCTGGGCAAAATATAAGTGAAAAATCAGCAAATTTCCAAGAAAATACTCCTTAGATCATAAGAAATCTCAGACAACTGAAGGAACTATAAAGTATTATACTGAAGAAGTACGGCTCACTGGAATCAAAGTGTAAAGAAGTGAATGGTGGTTTAAATCATTTTTAGGTGATGTGTACAATAGTCATGTTATTTAAACCTTTATCAAGAACTAGTCATCTCATAGTGATTCATTTGTCATTGCGTCTTCTCTTTAGAGAGACAAAACTGCCTCTCAGATTAGGGGTTTGTTCAGGTAAGAGGTCTGCTTAGTATCACAGCTCATTAAGTGCTATTAAGAATTGCCCACCCAAATCAGAATGGTTGCAAAGAAGCTAAAAAGAGATAATTGTCCATGTCAACATATATTCATAGTTATGGCCACTCCTTTGCTTATTAAGCAGTGCTAAAAAGGAAATTTGTGTTTCATTCCCTACAACATACACTCAGAAACCTCTCTTATGTGCACTTGCCTAATTCATTCAGCGAGTTTGAAGAACAGTATTATACACTCTATTCATTATTCAAATGCTCTCCATTATCAAAGTGCCCAGAGAAATACGACTAACCCAGCCAGAAATAACTCAGTGTGGCGTGATTTCTCCCTATAACACACTTGGTCAGGTGCAATTCCTAAGCACAAACTCAGATGAGAGTATATGGACAAAACCTTCTTAGACATGTAGATGTAAAGCAGAAAGAAGAAAATTTCAAAAAAAGAGAGATGTAAAGATCTAAAACACAAAGAGGCGAGGACAAGAAAACGAAACAAGTCTTCCTTAAACTAAGATGGGAAGTAATCACTTAGTGGGTTGCACACATATTGTTACACCCAGAATGTTTTCATATTAGTTCATAATACAAACTCAAGCCTCAAACCATTTCACTAGGATATTACGTAATAGGCGAACACAAAGGCAGAAATGTGAAGTGGAATGACAAAAAAATGATAGATATATATTCCTGTCCATCATCAGCCTCTAACCAGCTTACTTGCTCTTGCAGAAAAAATGCATCCAACAGCATGATGCTGCCACCACTATGGGTGTGTTCAGAATGATATACTAGTGTAATGAAGTGTAAGTTTTTTGCTTTGCATGTTTAATTCACAGAGAAGCTTTACCTAAAATGAGATTAAAATACACACATGCACAACTGGATGTCCCCTGAAAGCAGCTGATTAATCTGCATTTCATATAGAATTAGAATAAAGGAACAACATACAGATGAATGGCAAACTTCAAATTTTGAAAACCACGTAACCTTCCGTTTCACTACTATGAACCCCTTTGTGTGAATTACTGAAGTTTGTGGCTGTGATGAATTTGTTCAGGGAGTTCATGTACATGTCTAAGCCAGTGTTTTTCAACCACTGTGCCGCGGCACACTAGTGTGCCGTGGGTGATCGTCAAGTGTGCCGTGGAAATTATCCAATTTCACCTAACAAATT
>CAEFZY010017509.1:0-19203 GCA_903066815.1 Brachyrhaphis roseni | reverse complement strand
TTTGGTGTCAGCACATTCAACTTTGTACAGAACAAAGTATTCAATGAGAATGTTTCATTCATTCAGATCTAGGATGTGTTATTTGAGTGTTCCCTTTATTTTTTTGAGCAGTGTATATAAATAAATGAAAGCACCATTTGCTCCAATACCCACATTCACAGTCTTACTTGATACACTCCTGAAAACTATTTTAGTGAATTTGATTTACCAAAAATAAAGCTACTGCCTGGTAAAATATTTGCTAACTTTTGCTAAACCCATGATTTACAGAGAGGTTAAAAAGCATCAAAGGTAGTTGCAAAGATTAAGCAGTCAGATAAAGGACACACATAAAGCATTATATACAACGTGGGGAAAATGTAGGACAGCAATGTTAGGTTTTTCTGAATGAATGAAACAATAATAGAGAAACTGCACGGATGGCAGAGTGTTTGTCAAATACTGGTGTTTTGAGTGGGTGAATAGCTACAGTTTTTGGTTTGAACTTCGTCCTTCTCTCTCTGCTCTTTGATCCCGATCTACATCCATGAAGCCTCCATTTCCACTCCTCTGTGATTTGCCACCATTAACGGTGCAGTTCTACAACTGAATTAAGAAACTGTATTTCTGGAATTAACATAAAAAAGAGGGTCATGAACAAGTGAACCTTTTTCATGTTCCATTCACTCAATAATGTTCACTGTTGTGTGCCTCTGCAGTTTAATAATTTTTCTGCAGATTGAGGATCACTAAAATCTTATCGTGACTCAGACCAAAAAAAAAAAAAAAAAAAAAGTTGGAAATCTGCTTCCCACCACCAGGTGGTGGGTAGCATGAAGCCAGCCCTTCTTGAACAGTTATTGATCATCTTTCTCTCAAAGTGTTGACACACTGCATAACTCCACAGAACCATCTCACCTGCTATGCACCAAATGGAATCATTGGAGACTCTGAATGTTTGCTGGCCCACAGCAACAAAACAATGCGATAAAAAATATACAGCAGTGTTAGAGGGAGGAACAGGAGCGGGTCGGGGTGTGTTTGTGTGTGAGTGGGAAGGGTGGGGGAGAGGGTAGTCACGATTTATTTTAAATAAAGCATAATGATTAAATTTCCATTTTATGCGGTCCCCGAAAAACTCACATATCACCCTTTTAGCTTTTCTTTTCTGAGCAGTTGGTTAGATGAAAGCAGGGCAGGAATCACGCAGCTTCTACATTCTCACTTGCAAATCCAGCCATGACAGGGTTCCTCCGCTAGCTTCAATTATGAATGACAGTCTTTTATCTGCTGCCTGCTAATTAGGTGAGATGATGCTGTTTGCTCACACCAACTTCTCTCGCCTTTTTTCCGGTTTCTTAGATACCTAAATTCAGCCCTTTTTATTAGTGGAGCAGATAAGTGAGAGTGAAAATGGGTCAGAAAGATTTCTCTTGAAGTTCAAAGAGTTAATTTTAATGGACAGTAAGGGAAAGCAGAAAGTAGAAAAATAATAAGCCTAAAGTACGGAAAGTAGAATAAAATATGAACTGCAAAGCTCCTATGGAAAGAAGGTAACTGTTTAAATGTACAAAGAAAAGTATTTTGATCATGGCTTCCCTTACTTTCTCTCCCGTCACAGAGAATGATTCAGAAACAGTATCTGATATCTTAGCAAGTCATGTTTTAAATCATAAAGACCAAGCATTTAAAAAAAATATGTCAAAGGGGGAAACTTAGAAGGGTTTGGTCACAGTCGGGATGGAAAAGAATCCGGGGTCAGTCCAACTGGATCCAATTAGCCATCTCTGACAGAAGGCCATGACAAACCAAACTCTGTAGCGACACGTTATTCCTTTTTTTTTTTTTTTACTGTGGGGTTTTCTCTTCATGAGGAATGCAGAGATAGCAAAGCTGAACAAATGGTAAAACATACAAGTCACGATTCTGGGATAAAACATTCTATATACTCATTACAAGAGAATCTTTGCTTTCTTTTTCATCCTCTGGTTTGCTACCCAGCTGCCCACCTCCCCTCCTTTCCCCTCCTCATCTCCCTTGTGTTCACTTCATTGTGGATAAAATGAAAGAAATACACTTTTTTCAGGGTTTCTGGACATGGAACTTTTTTTCTCCCACTTAGCAGAATATACAGTGAGCAATACTGACAGCTCTTTTGATAGCCCTCAATTAAAGGTTTTTTTAAATCATGCTGAGATGACAGTGAGACTCGTTTCAAAGGAGCGCTATAAGACATTCATAGAGTTTTGTGCATTCCTTTGAAAGAGTGATCTGTCTTTCTATCTCTCTATCTAGTTATTGCAGCACTTTGTTAAAAAATGCATAGTCATGCCACAAAAAAGATGGGCCGAATCTAGCTCTAGAACCTCAATGAACATTTTTGTTTTTATGTTGGAACTGTGACTGTATACATTAAGACTCCAGCTTTTGGAGTCTTAATGGGTTTTTCACTATTAGTCTATTTATCTTAGCATATTTCATCCATCCATCCATCCATCCATCCATCCATCCATCCATCCATCCATCCATCCATCCATCCATCCATCCATCCATCCAGAGGGGTCAGCAGCCTAAGCAGAGAGGGCAAGACTTCCCTCTTCCCAGTCACTTGGTGTGTTATTACTGGACCCTTAAAAAAGGCATGTTTTGAAACTCCCACAGACTAAACTTTTTATAATTTTAAACACAAGCAGAGAAACAGATATAAAAGTGATTCTCATTGATTTCTGAAGCACATCCTCCTTGTTTCTTATTGGTACAGGGGCTTTTCTCTCCACTGCTCTGGGGGCGGGGGGGAAACGCAGCTTACACAAAACGCTCTACAGTCTTAACACCCTATCGAATGGGGTCTTGGATGATAGCCTTGATACATGAAGTGCAAGCTGATGGGCTAATAGCATTCAGGCCTCTGAACAAGTGCCTTCTAGGTCCACTCCAGCACAGCTGTGTCTGCCTCTGAACCCCCGACCAGCTGGGATGACCAAGTCTTCCAGCAAAGGTTAAACAAGGGACAGCAGCAAAGACAGGGCTTTAGATTCAAGGAGGGAAAATGATATCTCTCACTAGTTTTACAATCAGCCAAAAGTCTGTAAACAAATAGCTTTCATTGGCTTCATTAGGCATTTGTTGGGAAATAAACTGTCCGTGACAAGATAATGAACAGAATGTCAGCAGCTTAAATGATTAAAACGTATTTTACAATGAGAGCATTCTAAAACATTTCAGCACCTCTACAGAAGTGCTGTAATTTCTTTTTTTTTTTGTAAAGAAATTACAAAAAATAGAAATAAGTCAGTTTTATCCAACTATTGATGTAAAATGTGGAAAAAAGATTTAAAATTCTCCGAATAGCACTTGTAATTAAAAGATTTTTGTCTTTAAAACCTGCTTTTACCTACAAAAATGGCATCTGTCTTGCAAGTTAGCTTGTTACACAAAGACATAAGGTTGTTGGCAAAAGACCACTTGGAATCTCATGATAGACAAAAAAACAGGAAAATTTGGGTGACAACCAGGAGGTACAGATCTGACATTTGACACTAAGGCAAACAAAAGTAGATAAAACAAAAATTATAACAAAATTACTTGGTAAGGTATTTATTTTATAGTTTTACCAGGGTTACCAATACCAGAGGATACTGTATTTTTTTTGGGCATTAATTTCTTATTTATAGAACTATTTAAAATGTATTTTCCATTTTACTTTATGATACTAAATGTAGTTGCCTACATGTTTGGTTAAATGATTTTTCTGACGTTATCCTTATGTTCATATCACATCCCTGAGGCAGTACCTGGACAGAATTTCTAGGCCCAGCCAAGATGTTGAGGGGATCCGTTTTGGTGGCCTTAGGATTGCATCTCTGCTTTTTGCAGATGTTGTGGTCCTATTGACTTCATCAGTTCGTGATCTACAGCTCTCGCTGGAGCGGTTTGCAGCCGAGTGTGAAGCGGCCGGGATGAGGATCAGTGCCTCCAAATCTGAGGCCATGGTCTTGAGCCGGAAAAGGGTAGAGTGCCTACTCCGGGTCAGGAAGGAAGTGGAGGAGTTCAAGTATCTCGGGATCTTGTTCACGAATGAGGGAAGAAGGGAGCGGGAGATCGACAGGCGGATTGGCGCAGCGTCTGCCGTGAAGCGGGCGCTGTACCGGTCTGTTGCGGTGAAGAGAGAGTTAAGTCAAAAAGCAAAGCTCTTGATTTACCGGTTGATCTACGTTCCCACCCTCATCTATGGTCATGAGCTTTGGGTCATAACCGAAAGAACGAGATCACAAATACAAGCTGCTCAAATGGGTTTTCTCCGTAGGGTGGCTGGGCTCTCCCTTAGAGATAGGGTGAGAATCTCGGTCATCCTGGAGGGACTCAGAGTAGAGCCGCTGCTCCTTCAGGTCGAGGGGAGCCAGTTGAGGTGGCTCGGGCATCTGATCAGGACGCCTTCTGGACGCCTCCCTGGTGAGGTGTTCCAGGCACGTCCCACCGGGAGGAGACCCCAGGGAATACCCAGGACACGCTGGAGGGACTATGTCTTCCGGCTGGCCTGGGAACGCCTTGGGATTCCCCCGGAAGAGCTGGAACAAGTGGCTGGGGAGAGGGAAGTCTGGGCCTCCCTTCTGAAGCTGCTACCCCTGCGACCCGACCCCGGATAAACCACAATTTCATGCCAGCATCAGATATTTTTCTATTTGTATTTATTTATTTTTAGCAAAATTTCCTTGGAGGATTAATGTAGATTTTACACTGAAGAGGCATGTTTTAAGTTAGTACAAACCATTGATCTTTCTCCTACATTATAAGATCCATGCATCCCCATTATAACCCTCTTTTTACTCTATCTGATCAAGAGCTCTTTAATCAATTTCAAAGAGAAATTTAAGATATTTTTTTCTCTGCCATGGACCACTTTAACTTACTCTTAAACAAAAGAGGATGTGAATCTCATGAATAATCTTGCTGAAAATAATTCAGATGCCATAATTACCCATTTTAATGACACACCTCTACAGTAACAGACAGAAGCAGAGAAAAGAGATGAAGGGAAAAGCACAGAGAATGTGAAGTGAGTTGTAACCCGCTTAGCTGCCGCTGACAGCAGGACTTCTCCCCATAACAAGACCGAGGCTTGTTATGCTAATTTCTGAGTATATCTGAGTGTAAAACCAAAGGGCTGAGTGGTGAAAGCCAAAGCTTGTCTGTGTAAAGTGAATTTAAATTGTCACTGTGCTGTGCTCATTGTCACTATCAAAACCCTGTATTAATATTTTATATATATATAAAATATATATAAGCTATATATATATATATATCTCAGATTAAGATTATGGGTGCATCTTGGCATCGGACTGTTGCATGGCTTTAGATGTCTGAGAAAGAAAAAAGTCTCAGAATTCATTTGAGAAGGGGGGGATAGAGGGAAGAAGTCAAAGAGGATGGACATTTTTTGCATCCAAGCTGAGGATTGCTGTTTGGACCAGGAGGAGATTGAAAGAGTGTCCTCATCAGCCCTGAGTCAAAGGCCATGCTTAAAACACTAATCCCAAAGGATGAACGAGCAGAGACATCCACCAAAGCATGCTGCAAAGATTGGACCTCTTCTGTCTGATCACATAATCACAAAACTGCACTTGTGTAGGAAAAGAGCAGCTGCAGTGGAGGTGTGCAGTTGAGTATGACCTAATGCTAACATTCAACTAGTTGAACAGTTGCATCAGTTGCATATTTTAACAAAATCATAAAATTCTGTAAAAAATTTTATAAGTAGTTAATTTCTTACCAAAGGTAGATGTCTCTCCTAGCATCTTCATTTAGTATGTATTCACACTGGTTAGTCCTGGAGGCTGGAGCTAACTCCTGACTTAGGCCAAGACAAGAACAGGCTTTCACCGTTTTAAAGTAACCACAATCTCAAAAAGATTGCGGTGGTTAAGATAGCATCGCATTTCTTTGGACAGTTGTGAAACAAATTTTTTGGGGCATCGTCTTGATGCTCAGGCAGCAATTCTGAGTGCTACACTGCTGGACAGGATGCATATAAAAGTCAAATTATATATTTATTCAAATCAAGTTGTGTCCAGACTAACTGAAACAACAGCATGCTGCAGAGTAGCTTCTGTCACATCAAACATAAATCTGGTGTTAGGCAGTGTAAAATTCAGTCCAAAAGTTTTAACTTAAATTGCAACACTAAGTTTTGACTTTTGTGCCGTGTAGCTTTTATATAAGTCAGTTACTCTATTTGTAAGTGCTTTATTCTCTGTACATTTTTCAAACAGAAAGACAATTTGAGGTGCACGGCCTTCTTTCTTCATTTCCATCAGTATATTATTGTCATCTGTATTAATAACCAGACAATGCAAACCTCACAATTGTTTAAAGGTTCATGAAATATTCTTTGCAATTAAGTTTTTGGAGTCAGAGTTGTTTTAAAATAGTACAACCTTTACAGGTAGCATAGCCATCTTGGGATACGCATTATTTTCTCCTTCCAGCACCAACCCCTTTGGAGTTATTCCTAAATATAAACAGAGAGTGAAAGCCTTTAGTGCAGATAGGATAACTACTGCAGGTAAGATATTTACTGTGTATGATCTTTGATTAGAACCTTAATTTTAAAATTCTGAAAAAAATACCTTGGTGTTGCACACTTGGAAAGAAAATGAACATTGATTAAATGGCAGCACTGTATGAAATCAAACAGGTGAGTTTTGTTGAATGGAAATTAAAAAGCATTAGAGCAACAACTACCATAGTCCCAGCCTGCAGGCATCACTGCTAGATTAATTATTGTTTTCATGTGACAGAGATAATTCATTGGAATGCCAGAGATGCTTTGAAATGATCAGAGACCTGCATGTTTGGCACTGAGTGCAAACTAGTCCAGTACTCCTTTAGTAATAAAAGAAAAAGTGTTGCTTCTTCAACCTTTTTAAGCCACCATTAATGCTGGACTCTGTTGTAATTAATGGCTCAATAATGAAACAAGTGCTGTGTTTAATTGCTGGGGAATCCATTAAGATGTCTCCCACCCACTAAAAATGTGGTCAATCTGGGATTAAGTTACTGGAGTATTGAGCCGACACTCACCATTAAACCCAAAGTCACTGGTGCACCCTTTGAGAAAAAGATATCCAATGGATCTAAAAAGAAAAAAAGAAAAGAGCTAAATAAACTTGACTTTTGTATTCCTGAAAATAATGAACATCAAACTGGTCTAAAGTTTTGTCCAGATTCCATGGGGATTGTATCTTAAAGCAAACAGAAACAAACAACAACTTTAAGCATTAATTCGCTTCTAAATTTCAGATTAGAGACATTTTCTTTTCATTTTGTCTGAAAACTGTCTAGTTTACAATCGACTCTTCTTTGTGGACATGTTTGTGTTGTGCCAAGCTTCTAAATGTATACCCCAGAGAGAGAGAGAAGCCTGGAATTGATCTTTTCACTTCTTGCTCCGCTACTGCTTGCACAAAAAGGTCTTATATCATGCAGCTGCTAGCATATCTTAGTGGATGCATTGCAGAAGATATTCAAAACCCTGAAGCCCCTTGCACCTGAGAGAGTGGCTATTGCCAAATATGCATTTGGCTGGCTTGAAAACAGGAGTCATTCTTTATGTTTGACTCCTCAGTCTACAAATGAAGCAGAAAAATGGGATCTCAAACGAAGCAGAAAATTAGTCTTGTAACTGATGGCGGACTTTCCACATGTAGCAGATTCCGTGTGCTATGTGTTAACTTTATCCTAATTTTCTGCCATTTAGGGCAATATGACATTTGAACCAGATAGAAAAGATATGAGTTTTGAAACATGGTGGTATGTGCAAAGTTTCAGCTTTATTTGCATTATCATGGGTTTTGATGATTTGAAGCAAAAAATTGGACATTCTAGCTAAACACTTCTTCAAGTTTCTTCAAATCAGAAGCTTTTCTTTGGGTACTCAACAGTGTCTAGCGTTATACCCAGTCTTGCTTCATTAGAGGACGTAGCAAGAAATGTTCAATTCATCTAGGGCCTAATATCCTGTCTTTACAATATCATCAAACATCCTCAGAAAACAAAACATCGGAAGCTCTTGGTCACCACACACTGAAGAATTTGACGTTAGAATTGTTTGCTTCAAAATAAAAGGATTCAACAGAAGATTTAGATTAGAATATCTTGTTTCAGCAAGACATAAGACCAGAAAATACTGAGTTTTAATTATCACAACACTGTAGTATAAATCGGAAATGTATTTATGTATCTAAATGTATTCTCAGTCCAAAGACTGAAAATTCATTATTTCTGTCTTCGGACAATTTGAAAGCTATACCTTTGATTAATTTGAGTAAATGTGTTGATTTCATAAAAAATTGGCAAACAAATGGCAACAAAGTATACTAAATTAAAAGCAAATGTGCACTGCTTGCCATAAAATGCCATAGAGATCCTCTAGAATCAAAACTGTCTGGCCTCTGGCAGTCTCACGGCCTTGAAGGTCAGCTTCTCAAAGGAAACTGATACCCTTGACTGAAGCTCTTTTTGCTCATCATCCACTTTGGCAAATGGCAAGACTGGGCTAATCAATCAAGTGCCGTCAAAAGGCCAAACAGAATCCCTTATCCTCTGTATTGACTAGTTGGATTATAGCGGATCATTCCATAGGCTCTCTACGTGAGTTGGCTATAACTCTAATGCTTCTTTTTTGATGAGAACAGTGTTGGTTTGCACCAGTTCTATTTCTTGTTCACCAATCTCTGTAATATGTTGCACATGTGGTCAACTTGTGACAGGTGAATTTGAAGGTGGTGATGAGAAAAAAAAAAAAAATCAGTCACTGGTCACTATTGTAAACATATTTCTTGACAAAATAAAGATTAAATAGTCAATAAGAAAGATGGAAATTAAACTGTCACATTTGCTAAATACAACCTGCATAATGTTGCATGTAAATGACAATTGAACAATATTTTTGAGGAATTTTCTTTTATATGAGCAATTTGTCTTTTTTTTTTATAAAACCAAAATATACATGGAATTTCTTTGTGGTTTGGTATGATTTATGATGTCATCTATTGACAACCTGTGAAGGTTGGGACTTCTCTTTTGAAAGTTTGGAAAATGAATGCAATTCTTTCAACTTCAACGTTTCTCAGTAAAACTAAGCATAATCACTTCATCAATATGTTTTACCACCTCAGGTTTTCCTCTGAAGAAAAACTTGGAGAGCATAGTCTGGTCAGATGAGACCAAATCCAACTCTTTTAATGTCATTGGACAACATGTTTGAAAAACATGTACAAACAATTAATATTTGACCTGAGAGTACAATAATGTGGAGGTTATTTCAGCAAATGGTACTGGAACACTTCCTAAAACTGAAGGAAGGTTGAATGAATGTAGAAAAGGACCAAAACATTTTTGATATGAATCCAGGGATATAAAGTTAGGGGATTTTTCAAAAAGATAAAACACCAAAAAATAGCAAAAAATACAGGCAAGGAAATTCTCAGTTGATGTTAGAGGAAAAAAGTCAAAGCTGCTGGCACCACAATAAAATCAAAAGACCTTGTGAAAATGCCTACTGAAGCTGGTAGAAAATGTCACTACTGCAATGAAAACAACAAAACTAAATACAATGTGAGTGAAAAGCATAAGCAACATCTCATGACACCAGACACGAAGCTAAAATTTGGATGTAGTGACTTTAAGTGTTAGGCTAGTGGCTTAATGACAACAAACTATTGCAAATGACTTAAAACCAGAGAAGTCAGGTCTAGATTAACCTTAGAAAATGAGAAATGGTTACGTGCATAAAAGCATGTGGTTTCAACTTTGTGTACCAGAGAACAATTACCCAGGTTGCATGTGGGTCCAGCCAACACCTGAAATAAAACTGATAACCATGGATGTTTAGATTGAGCTTGTCATCAGTGTCAATAGCATTTTACCAGAAGGAAAAAATAGCCCAGTTGGATGAATGATGTAACACATTCTATTTACCTTTATGGAAGCAAGTAATGAAAAAGTAAAGACTTGCTATTCTGCACAAGAACAAAAAACAAAGTAGGTTATTTGACATTTGTCAAAATGTACAATTATTTCTGTGTCAGCAATGACCTGTAATATCACTACATAGTCCTTCCAAAATCCTGCTTGATAATTGTTTGGTCCACTATCTATAATCATTGTTTCTGTCACAAAAAGGAATTGACATCAGAAATTACAAAACAGTCCCCTGTCAGCACTTATGAGCCTCCGACGACTGATAATCCAAAGCAAGGTCTGTTGAATATAAATATGACACTAGGTATTCTGCAATAGTTACTGCGATTCTCAGACATTTTGCAAATCTTCAAGATCAAACATTGTACCGCTCCTGTGTCAACCCTGTCAGGATCTTTGAGCCCTGTTGTCTAAGCTCTTTGTGATCAATACAGTCATGAATTCTCCTTGAAACAGAAAACTCTGTTTTAGTAAACAGGAATTTCACAAACTTACATCAGAAATTCGTCGTTGTGGGGAGAGAAATGTTTAAACTTTATCCATAAATCACACTGCTCTTTTTATGTATAGATTTTGCAGTACCTAATTAGACTACATTTCACTGTAAATGCATATTTAACGGTTAACAAAATTGCTTGGAGGTTTAATGAATTAATGAAAAAAATGTTGGGCCTCATTATTTCTCGGTGTACAGCAATCCCAATGCAAATACAAGACCTGCTGAACTCTAGAGACACAAAAATGTAATTATTAATGCTCCCATAAGGATGAAATATTATAGAAAGTCTTAATGTACAACTTTTCTATCTATTTCCAAGTAGAGCTGACAATAAAAAACGTTATGTAGAATGTGTACAAAGTTTGTTTGAGCAACTTAAAGCATGCATAAAATATTAAGGATTCAGTCTCGTCAGTACAAAAAAACAGACTGAATGTCCTCCCATCTGTGCAAGAATGGAAGAGAATGAAATAACATTCAATATGCATGATGCCAAAAAGGAAGTTGCAATGCTGTTGCACACTGTGAGCAGGTGTCGGGCTGTCATACACAACTGCATAGGTTATTTGTCTTTTAATGCCAAAGATAAATCATGGCAATTACGTCATACCTTGTTCCTCCTTATGTTATTTTTTTATTTTTTCTCTTAGAGAAACTTTTAGATGTGAGCTCAGTTTGGTCATGATCTGATTATAATTTTCAAAAAACATACACTTCTTTAGCTTGAATTCAAAGAGAGATACAGTATTTTCTCCAAATTAGCTTGTCAAGCTGTATCCATTCTAATAGCTGGTTACCTCAGACAATTTCTGCAATGCACAACTTCCCTTGCCATTAACTGCAGGGCTACAGTCACAACTCTATTCATTGACATGCCATTTTCCTCAATCAACTGAGCAGCACTCAAATCCACCGATGCACTAACCCCTGTGTAGCTTTGTGGTTTCTTGGCATTTAGGAACCGTGGCCTCTACCTCATCTCTGTAGATATACAATCAATTGCACCTCTTTGTCTTCTCTTCTCTAATACCCAAACTTTGTTCCATGTTCAATACAGTTAAGGTTCAGAGCACTCTGTTCGATGTTTTCGCCCTATCAGGTGCTCTATGGATCGAATGTCAGTAGTGTCAGGCAGCTTGTCTCTGATTCTGTTGATGAATGCCAGGCGGTTACAGTCTCTTCAACTTGTCTCTTTTTCTGTACCTTGTCTTGCATACAGTGATGGCTGCCTCACCTTCTGTGTCTTGTTCTGAAATGAAAGAAGAATGATTACTATTACATACAATTCAATTTCCACAGTTAATCATGCATAACGCGCTTTCTAACATCATTTTTACAGTCATTGTCAAATGAACACACTGGCATGTTAGAAGCTTTATCCTTTCAAGGATTAATAAAAGAAGTTAAGGTTCATAGCTCTGTATGTAATGCCTTTCCAATTTCACACAGTAATTTTCATGTCTGTAAAAAATTCCTTTTCAATTTTCTCTTAAGATTCGGCCACAGAGTCTACACTATGTATTTCCCTCTTTTGACACAAACGTGGAATTAAATAGTTCAGTGCAGAAGCAGTTTCTTTTTACCATCTGGTTTATTCAGATGTGTTAAATCCCTCTTACAGCAGGGAGTCTGGATGTGGGAAATCATCCTCCATGGTCTGAACAAACATCACCTTTGTAACCATTACCAAGTAGATACATTGGAAAATACCTCATTAGTAGCTTTAAAAGTAAAGGGGTTTTACCATCTCTCGGGCTTAACTATAAATATACGTGGACGTCATTTTTATTGATCTTGTCTGTAAGTGTTGAGATATAGTCACTATATAATTGCAGTGAGTGAAGTTTTTATTGGGTGGTTATTAGGAAGGACATATATTGATGTTTGGTCTCACGCTTACACTTAACAATACTGATACCATTGAGACACCAGTATCGTTTGTTGTTTTTCCTCATTGCCATCTGTTGAAAGTAAGTCAGCATATGAAATTTTTGGAATATATTTCAGACTGATTAAACTACAAGCTTAAAATAAGCATGCAGAACAGTCTTGGTTGCATTTACGTTCTCATTTATGAGTTGACCTTTCATAGGTTTTCTGCGATGTTTCAATGATCAGTACTTTATTCGATAGAAAATATTAGGAAATGTTTCATGATTTGTGAAACAGTTGATAAATGGATCAAAACATAATTGCTGAATTTCACAAAATGTACATAATTTTTTTTTATGCTTAAACCCACATAAGATATGTCTCTTACATATATAGCAAGCTAAAACAAATAGTAAAATAACAACTCAACACTTTTAAGTTTACATTCGGAAATAAGAATGACTGTCTTTTTTATGAGGCTGTCATTTAAGTGGCACTCTTCTAATCAGTCTGTAGATAAATTGCTCCCAAGCAGACAGACTGACCAACTATTCAACAAATTTTGATAATCAGAATGGCCATGTGGTATAATATTCTAATTCTTTTTCAATTTTGAATTGAAGTAGACAGACTGTGCTGTACATTTTAATTGTATTTTTTTTGTTTTGTTTTGTTGTGGTAATGCAGTATTAGCATAACCAGAACACTGATACACATACTAACTTAAAACACAACCAATTCATTCAATTCTATTTTTAGACCTATTAGAGTAGCATTGTTTATACATTCACAATATTAAACCAATAGAAAATGTTCAGAACCTGTTCTCTTTTGACTCAATAATGTCACGTTGATCACACAGCAAACCAGCCTAATTTACTTATCTTATTTTACTTGAACAGAGAAGGCACCTTTTCAAATCATTTTGCCTAACGGCTCTTTAAGTAGAGCTATTAGGCATCACCTACTCACCTCCTTAGTTTGAAAATTCAGACAAAACTTTCAAAATAAGTTTCAAACGCGTCTGAGTTGAACTAAATAAAACAGAGCACTTTCAGAATACTTTTGTCACATCTCTGGAGTGTTTGGGGAATAATGTGGAGCGCCGGGCTGTCACGATTGTCATACTTTACAGAGAGAGCTAGAAAAGTGACAGCATGACTTCATAATCCCTTGCAGCATATTGTAAAGACCCAGATTGTGAAAAGTATTTTTTAACCTTCTAAAGAAATGCCGCAAAACAGTGTGTCCCACTGCACTTGGGAAATATTCAAATAAAAAACATCAAAAGAAAAGGGAAGCATCACAAGGTTACAGAAAATCATTTGCACCATTCATCTTTATTATAGCTTCATTAAAGTTGCTACCAAATTTCCAATGATTAAAGTTTGCAGTGTATACAACAAACATGCAGCAAGCACTGCAAACAGCTGTTTATAGAGCTTTACACATATATATGCATGAACAAAAAGTAAATATGCATCTCAAAACATTGTTTTGCTCTAATCCATCCATCCATCCATCCATCCATCCATCCATCCATCCATCCATCTATCCATCCATCCATCCATCCATCCATCCATCCATCCATCCATCCACCCACCAAAAATAGGTTTATTCATATTTATTTTCATTGGTGTCTAAATTTTCAAGATACATGTTCTTTAATTATTTCTTCTTGGAAATTCCCTTGCATTTCTGCATCTCAAGTCTCAATAAGCACATCTTAGAATAAATGTCATTTTATGTCATTTTCTTCTCTCTAACACTACCTAGGGTAGACAAAAGTACACAGAGATCACAGTTGTTGCATTTTTTTGTGAGGGCCTCATATGGTCCCATGATCTTTTCAGAGATCAGCTCAACACCTGGCTGTTGGCCTTGGTGAACATTAGGCTCATTAAGTAAATGAATCTTCTTTGAAAACTGTGGATAATCATCCGTTCTCCATGCTGAGTTCTTGATGTATGAGGTTACAGAAGAGTCAGTGAGTTGAATTCATTAATTCCACTTACTAATATCAAAATACAGCTGGTCCATTTCACATGCCACCTTTAGGAGCTAGCAAGACAAAACAGCACCCCAAAACAGTTTTCCATTCCCTTTGTTAGCCTCTCTCTAAGCTACGCCCCAAAGAGGGAGTTAGATAGTTTCTCATATCCCGTAATCTTAGCTTTGAGGGCGTTTCCTTACATGCCATTTCCTTTAGCTTTAGCTTTGCGAATAGCTAAAAGAGATAGAAGGAAAACACAGAATTATTTATCTCAACAAAACATAGTTTGATAATTTACCTATTATTCTATTCTGCAGTTCTCTCCAGGAATTTTGCAGCCCTCACTCCACCTCATCCTACATATGAACTGGAATACATATGAATTCATTGGCTTGCACCTGCTGTAGGATATTTTCCCACCCAGACCAACCTGCTTACACACACTCCTCCATCCTTATGGCTCCATTCCTCTGGACCTCCTGGATCTCTGCAGGAACCTCCAAAGACCCAGACCAACAAGTCTCCTTTTAGGTTCTCTTATGAACTTTTCCTGAAACATTTGCTTCACATGGTATTGATTCTCCTCTCTCCCCCAGAATCACAGCAGAGCCCTAGACCTCAAAATATATCCAATTTCCTTATTGTAAATGGAATAAAATATATTAAAAATGCTACTCTTGCATGTCTTGCTCAGCTGTTTTATATAAATGTTTTTGATATATAATTTTTTTGTTAACAGAGATCAAAGCTGCAGACAAGCAATATTTTTTTTCTTTTTCAACCATACTTTCATAAATTGAACAAAGAACTAGACTTGTTGCTAAAGCAGCCATAAAATTTCATTAAAGAGTACCATGATAATTTTATTTTCTGTTGCAGTTGTGAAAAACTGTGGGCTAGCCAACCTTGGAACTTTTCCAAACAGATACAAAGGTACCCAGATTGTCAGAAAGTTGCAGGTGACATTCTCGACCACACTATTTGTTCCATAAAGTCAGAGGTTCTGAGACTGCAGATTTGAATTTATGTAAAAATCCTGTTATCCTATTTGACATTAAAATGTTATGATATTAAAGCTAATATGATCTTTTTGTTTCTCTAAAAACATGATTTTTATGGGTCTAATCAGAAAGATCATGTGTCTCTATGGTACCAGTATTGCTTGTTATATACCCTCATTTAGGAAACAAATTATGTAAATAATTGGTACAATTTCAGAATATGGTATGTTGGGTTTTAACAGTATCCTTTAGAGAATTTATATTTTATTTAGTTGTAAATAAAATATACAACTAAATAAAATAGTTGTATATTTTATTTAATGAGTAATGGAGATTTGGGTCTCCATTACCTGTTGCCATGACAATGGCTACTCTTCCTGGGGTCCACATCATAAAAAACATGAAAATACTAAACATAAATTGCAATTACAGCCTTATTGCAATGCATACAATCTACTGTATTACAATGTTTCAGATGTGCTTGTAAAACTTTGACAAAATCCAAAAATACAAATGGACAAATTAACATTTGCATAGATAGAAACTGCAAAACTATTGTTATTTTCAAGTGTGAAATTTGGTTTTGGCTTTTGAAAATGGCATGACATTTGAAAGAAAATAAACAACCTTTGCCACACACCTGGATGTGAAAAAAAAAGCATTTTCTTTCTTACATCTTTTTAAAAGACAAACTTGAATTATTGGCTAGCCTCTTGTCCCCTTGGTGTGAGACCTTTTTGCTGCAAGTCTCAATGCAATTTCCATCCATGTAACACATTGGATTAAAGGCTACTTTTCGAGTCCTGCGAGTCCTCCTCTAATATAATGTCAAATTGATCTGTCAGCTCGAGTCTCTGCAAGTCTGGGACACTTTAGCCAACCCAAAGGCATGAATAGTCATTAAGATGCAGTACTACGTTTGCCGTGCAACTGGTAGCTGCTTCTGGGTGATCTTGTAAGAAAATAAATTTTATAGTTTCACTGATCAGTGCATGTCTGTGCTCCCAACACTGCTGCTGCTTTTGTTCTCCAAAACAAAGGCAGCTTCCCACCTCTGAACTCCACATGTTTCAGTATCCAGCTGTGAAAAAGGATATAATTTGCAGAGTAAGTGATACATGGCCATGTACTAAAATGTACTTAATTATTACAACATCAATGAACTTAAATCTTTTTTTCCTTCTGGCTTTAACTGTGTTTTCTTAATGTCACAAGAGGTGAAGCGTGATTATCATTTTGATGCAGTTCCTTGTCAGAGAACAGTGCGTTCTCTGGTGTATGGCAGGAATGTGATATCCTTCCCCTGAAAGCACCTGATATGTCTGTCAGAGATAGCATAAAATGATTGTTCTATTGAAAAGGACGTGAATGGGCTGTTTTTGAAAGTATCCCATGAGCTTTTGCTTACCACATGCTTCGTTGTGCATTTACGCGGAGAAAGACTAGAGGTGCAAAGAGGTAGTCATTTGGAAGGGCAAGAGTGATGGATTCAAAGTCACGTTTTGGCAGCATTGGTGTGCTCTAAGATGGTCAACTAATGAGCTGTAGCAAAAAGACCATTTCTGCTGTGGTATCTATCATTTCTTAATCAGAATTGAGCCTTTTAAGGGCACTCTTCCGGATGTTCTTTGATTGTACAAGCGTAAATGATCCCTATGAAAAATAAATGCGATTAAATGCGCTACGCTGAGTTAAAACCTGAATTTTTATGGCTGTTTTTCAACACTTAAGATTTACCTTAAGTCAATTAATGTGACAGTAAATTATGCTTAAATAGCTTCTGAGTCTTCATTAACTTGACATAGACAGTCACTCTTAGTCTGAAGCAGAGATTAGCTTTTCTGGCATGAACGTAAGCACACCTTATTGTGGCAAACACTGCTGACATAACATGGGTGGATATGATCAATTTAAAGGATACAAAGTCATCATTTAGTTCAATTACTGCATATTTGGTCACATTTCCCTCAAGTTAGGACGTGTAATCATCAATCACAGGTAGACAAAGGATTTTCTTTTTCCCTGGGGAGACTCATGCACTAGAACGGAAAATTGCTTGTAAGTGATTTAAAGAGATGCCTCTAGGGGGGCAAAATACACCTACTGAACATCTCTCCCACACTGAAGAAAAAAGGAAATTGCATAATGTTTATGTAAATATGAATTCATATGAAAAACAGACTTATCATATGACCTTTGTAACTAAAGTCCCTTTGTCATTAATACAACAAATTGCACAACTTTTTTATTTGTTTGATTACTTTTATTATTTGAAAACTATAAATATACAAATTTTATTTAGAACACAACAGCAATTTTGGTTTGATTATGTTTGCTGCACTTTTCACACATACATGAGCAAACTACATCATAATGTTTTGCTCAAGTGCACGAACAAAGGATTTGGTTATTTTTGTAACATCTAGTTATGGTTTTTAACGTTAAGAGATGTATATTGTAATCCTGAGGGTGCTATTCTCTCCTGTATTACAAAGCTGTGCATTTGCCAATGATTCTGAACTGGCTATAACACATAACAGGCATAACATCTTGACCATGTTTCTATCAAAATTTGTATCCCTCTTTTCCTGCTTAAGCATCTCTGACTGTCTACTGTCCCCCTGTAGAGTGGGGACAGTAGACATCTCATTGCTTTGGCAATGAGATGTTAGCAGCAGATGAGTGGTGTCCAAAGTCAGTCCTCAATACCTAGTGTCGTGCATGTTATCTGGTTCAACATACCTGAATCAAATGATGGTTCATTTGCAGGCCTCTGCAGCACTTCATGGCATTCCGAGGCGGTAGTTGGACTATTTGAATCATCTCTCCTGGAGCAGATTCAAAAACTGACAGGACTTTGGCCCTTGAGAACTGGAGTAAGACACTCATCCTATGGGTCTAAACAGTTTGTAGGTGAGGCCTGAGTGGATTCACTTCAAAAATACAAAATCTTATCAAGTAATTTTGGTCTAGTTAGACCAGAAATACTTAGTAAGAGTTAGTGTTTAGTTAATGTTGAACCTATTTGTTCAGCACATCCCACAGATGCATGACTGAACTGAGAGTGGAGATGTTTGCTGTCTGGATCAACACCTCAAACTTGCTGTGCTACAAAATCATTCCTGAAGCAATTTTGCTTTTTGTCAGGGCACACTCTTCTGTTGCCATCTGGGAATATATTTCCATTAAAAGGTGCGAATGGTATTTTGTCCTTGATCTGCAACATTAGGTGGGTGGTTCTTGTCAAAGTAATATCCACATCTTTGACAGGACCCAGGGTTTCCCAGCAGATCATCTGCAAGAGCATCAAGCTGCTTCCTACAGCTTCTCTTCCTACCAACGTTTGTAGTGCCATGCATTCCTCAAATAAATGAGGCAACAACCACAATGTTCAATTACTGTAGATTATTTTACTGAGTCATCCTTTGTCATTAGATTTTGGTCTTTTTGAAACCCACACAAATCCATACTACCGTATTTTCCGGACTATAAGTGGCAGTTTTTTTAATAGTTTGGCCGGGGGTGCGACTTATACTCCGGAGCGACTTATGTGTGGAAATTTACACATCATTATATCATATCACATGTTATTTTCACACTAAACCGCAAGAGGGCGCTCTAGGCCTGTGTTATTCTACCTCCGGAGTTAGCCGAGTTGTTTACAAGCGACACCGAAGAAGAAGATTTCTATGCTTTTAGTGATTTGGAGTGACACGGATGGTTTGGTAAACTTGTTAGCATGTTATTTATACTATAGTTATCAGAATAACTCTTAATATGTTATGTTAACATACCAGGCATGTTCTCAGTTCGTTGTTTGTCATGTAACGTTAGCATACCGTACAATTATTCAGCCTGTTGTTGCCTCTATTCTGTTT
>CAEFZY010017505.1:0-25231 GCA_903066815.1 Brachyrhaphis roseni | reverse complement strand
AAAGTATAAAGTGTTTTGCTGTTTAAATAATCTTTTTTTCAGTTCAAAGCACCGTAAATGACAAGATAAATTGTTTACGAGCATCAGCGTTTCACCTACAGTTGATGGCACAAACACAAATTAGCTACTGTATGTTTTAGATACTATTACCTTTAAGAAAACAGGATATTTTAGAATGATTTTAGGACTCTGTTTATCTACATTGTGGCCAAAAATGGGAAGGAAATTACCCATAAAAGAGACAAGCTCAACTTACCGTTCTGTCAGTGATTAAAACACATTAGGATACAGTTTGAACAGTCTGAATATTCGGTGGCTTTAGCAGCATCACTCTAATATTTGAAACGGGCTCCAAGTGTCAAGTAAAGCAATAAAAGTCCAAATTTATAATCCTCAGCTGTTATTTCCGTCCAGAACACAACCTGTTGTGAACAAAGTTCCAATGGACGAGCTGAGTTTAGGCATTCAGCTGGCTCTGTATGACTCTGGAACCAGGAGACGATTAGCTGTCCAGCCAATGACTTGCAGTATTGTTAGTTAGCACACATTAGCTTAAAACATGGTTGTGTCAGCTCTGGTCAGCATGCCATCAGAACTTGGTCAAGTCAAGTTTATTTGTATAGCACATTGCAGCAACAAAACAGTTGAAAGTGCTTTATAGCATAAAATTATCACACAGACACCCATTATGAAACAAGCAAACTTACAATTTAGTCAAATTCCATCATTAAATCATCAAGCAAATACACAAAAAATGTTGATCAATGTTGCCCTTACTAGTAATCAAAGACAACTCTAAAAAGGTGTGTTTTGAGCCTTGATTTAAAGGTATCAGCAGCCAGTGTCATTTTGTGTACTGCAATCTTGTGGAACCTGTAATTTCAAGGTTCCTTCTGCAATATTCTGAATAAAACCAGGATCAAGGTCTATTTCTTCAGCTGTGAAGCATAGATAGCTACTGGATGCACAAAAGAGTAACTAATATGTCTTTTGGATTCAAACTCCTGGACATGGCAACAAATGTCTTCTCTCTGCCAGCAGGAGAAAGTGGAAGGTTGTGCGTTTTGTCCTTGCAAGAAGAGAAGTTTATTGCCATGTTTTATGCAGAAATGCGCTTGGACAGCAATGTTGATATTTCTCTTCAGCTAGCCCGCTTCCTCTATTTGGTGTTTGTCTTTGCAGGAGACAAGGGCACTTTTGTGGAATCTTTAGTTGACACAGTGAGGAATTATGTCACTTTGTACAGATCTTCACTAAATAGCTACAATAATAATACGACTGTAAAATGTTTAAAACCTCCTGACTGGAAATTGTAACGTCATTTCCCACTAAGTAAGTTTAGTCCAGGATTAAACTCAGAGGTCCTGAGTTTCTTTCGTGAAACTTGTCCTCTGGACTCGTATGTTGTATAAATATAAATATATAAGTATATAAAATATTAATATATTTGGAAATGTGCGTGTCTTCTAATTTAATTTCTTTTAATGGTGTTATGTATTGTTATCCGTTTTTGATTTTGTTATTTAAAGTATAAGATTTGCTCATTGGTTTGTCATCGCTATTATAGAAATAACACCAGTATTTGCGCCATCTGTGTGTAAGCGGGTTCACAATTTTTCACTAATGAGCAGTTATATGGACCCCTTTCCGAAAAGTTATTATTTGTCATCACACATAATCTAGAAAATCCGTTTTTCAATTTGCCCTTGAGTTACAGAAAAGCTGATAGGGAGATCAAATACTGGCAGATTTTTCACACACTGTACTGGAAGTTAGATGTCCTTTTGAATTTTTTTTTCTTTTTCATTATATGCCTTTGTCATTCACTCACAAGAAAGTATCATTTCCTTTCTTCATAATAATATAATGTGTTGTATTAGATCACAGAGTTGGGATTGAATCAAAGCATTGATATTTATCTTTTTATTTTGATAAATTAAAACAAATGAAACCAATCATTGCCTCGTATTTACTGGATTGTTAGTGGTGCATCAATACGAACCATATTGGCTATTAGTAGAAAATTTAGGGGCACAATATTTCTCCGTCTGGCCAATACTGAGCGACTGTGACAGCTACACGTAATATCCCGAGGAATCATGCAGAGTAAAATAATTGTGATTGTGTTTGCTCAGATTGTTATAAGACTCTTACAAAACAACAAAGAATGGCCCCAATAAGCCCTTTTCATGTTTTGCAGCTCCTAATCTCTGTTGTGTCATCCTTTTCATCGCTGGTCTTCTTTTCACATGATGGTTGGTTTCGTGATCATTACAAAACAACAGATATAACCAGCATTTGTATCGGGTCAGGGTGGAATCTGGTGTCTCAGTCAGCCAATTTCTGTAGTTTTTCTGGTTGTCATGCCTGAACGGTTTTGGAAAAATTGCTTCTCTAAACATGTGATTTGCTTGTAGAAGAAGTTATTAAAAAATTGATGGATGTTGTTTAATGTCAGTTATGATTACTCTAGTTTTCTGATTTTTTTTCCTCATTGCGGTGACCTTATCTGTGTTTTTTGCATTTTCATGTTCAATAAATTGTTTATTGAACATAAATAGTCTCGTTTTGGAAGGTTCTATTCAAAAGTGCCTTTTGAACAGAACCTTTGAGCAAGTATTAAACATATTTTTCAGTAAGCCCACATTTCAGATTTTTTTATTGGTCTGACGTAGTATTGTAAGTTGTAGGTCATGTTTTCATTAACTATAAATGGAAAATCATCATAATAAATAGAAGTCAAGGCTTTCAAACTTTTGTGTAATTAATTCATTAGTGATAAAGTTCCTGAAATAAATGGACTTTTCATTAATATTCTAGTTTATTAGAATATTAGTGAATTCACTGTTTTGGTCTTCCCATCAGGGGTGGTCACTTAGGGCACTGAAAGTCCATTCCAAATTCAAAATTTGTAAGTTGACTACCATTCAAGTGGGAATGACAAAAGAACATGGCTTTCATGCGTGTTGACCTCCCTAAGCCCGGGAATGGCTTCACAGAAATAGCTGCTTACCTTAAATTGCTAATATTTACAGTTAGAGCAATATTTAAAGTGTTTAAATCATCAGGGATCGATAATGTGCCTGGCTGCACAATTTCACTTTATTGTTTTTAATTACTATTCCGATAAAATTGTGAGGCAAAATAAATCCTCCAAAGTCTCCACTGAGTCTGGGTCACCAAGTCTCCATAGCAACCATTTATTTTAAGGCAAACTACACACACATAGATGTATATTTTCCATTCAACAACTGCACTACAGTAACAATGCAGCAGGATCTTAAAGAAGAGTTGCAATTAAAAATGCATTTTATACAAGCAAAGTCTCACAAGTCCAAAAGATGTCAGTACCTGATTAGACCTTTAAATGTTGATTTCAAAAGATCAACATTTCTCCCTACTTCCCCAGAGAAGTCTTAGACTTTCAGCTTGTCATTTCCTGGATTATGTCATTGTTGCCTATCATTTTCATATGCTATTTTTTTTATTTTGTTAAATTAAAAAAAACCGCAGTCTCTATTTTTTTTAATATTATTTAAGTATACAGTATTAACCAGGTCTTACTTATTAGATCCCCACCTTTTTAATTCCACTTCTTCCCAAGCTTTACCCATCCTGGTACAATCGATGCCTGATGTTTTATTTTTTTTCTCTTCTCACTTAAATCTGACCTTCCAGGCTTCATATTCCACGACACCCTGTCTGTTTGTATCACTTTGATTCAACACCCCCACTGTTCTCTGAGGATTTTAGGTTGTCAGGCTACATACCTGTGGAGGAATTCTGCCAATAGCGTTTTGCATCAAGCAAGTCAGGCAAGAAGACGTTTTTTGCAACAAACCCTGTGGATTCCAGATTAAAGAATGGCCTGGTGGGCAGAGAGAATCAAGGTTCTTTATTAGTGTGAAACAGTGACCCCCGCTTGATGTGGTCAAATCTAACAAGAGCAGGTGTTTAGCATTGTCGAGACCCCCTGTTTCTCGTTTCACATGCTCACAGATCAAAGACTGATTTGTCTCGAGGCCAGAATAAAAAAATTAGTGTTAATGCTACAGGTGCATTTCAATAAATGTATTATTTTTTTTAATACATTTTTGTCAGTGATGAAGGTTACTGCTGAAGAAGCTGGATGTTTAGAGAGCTGTATCGAACATTTTAATTTTAATGTCTGGTGGAAGGAAGAAATGTGGTAGAAGAGGGAATAACAGCAACAAATTGATTAGATTAAAAAGGCATTGGGTACACACGTTTCCAGGACGTGTGTGTATCCACATGTCCTCACCTGTTGTCCATCCACTCCTGAACCAGATACATCAGCAGTGTCAGAATAATAAATTGACTGTTGATTCCTATAATTAAAATATAGGAATATTGATCTTTATTTGTATTCATGTATATATTTTTTTGCTCTTATTTAGTATTAGGCCTGACACAATAACACATTTTGCTGGATTATAAATTGTGATAGAAGTTATTGCTATAGACAATAATATTGTTGCCTGGAAACCATCTTTCAAGTAACATAATAGTAATGGCATAATAAAGCCACTGTGCTCTCAGCAAAGATCAATAAATGTTCATTTCTAACAAGCATTTAACCGGAACTGGAAGACATTTTAAATATTCAAAATAAATAGGCAAAACAACAGAAACAGCAAATAAAAGGAATTATGAAATCTCTGTGAACAAAATTGTCCTTCAAGAAAAGAGTTAGTTGAGACTAAAGCACCAGACTTAAGATTTTTATCATCCAGTTTTTGGTAGAAAGAGAAAAGAGAAAAACTATAAATCATGCAAATGATTGAGGAAGTTATTGAGCTTCTTTTCATTTATCACATCATTAATTGATTTATTGCTTACTGTGACAGGCCTAACAGCAACATGTAATTTCAATTTTTGTATTTTTGAATTTGAAATCAAAAGAATAAAAAGAACTTGACTGCCATGATTAATAACTGGAATACATTGGAACTTATGTAATGTTCCAATGTAATCTGAACAGATAAAACATAATTTTATCTGTTCAGATTAAAATGATGTTGGTGTAAACACGTGATCTTTTTGTGAAGTGCCTTCAGACAACATCTGTTATACAAATACAATAATTATACAGTATACAAATAAACTGAACTGACCTGACACTTAATTTTAATAATATTTGTTGAGATTCTCTGTACATGAGGCCATGTTGCTTCCATTCGCAATTCAAGTCCCGATTCAAACAAACTCCATTTGTGGCCCACCGCCTCACGTTTCTCTGTGCTATTTTTAATCATTCATTATATTATTAAGTGAAAACTTCTTTGTGCCTGGAGGAAGCTTGAGATGATGACCATGTGGACCATTAGGGCAGTGAGATAAGTAAAGCCTTTTGCTTATTCAAGGGGAACTGTGCATAACACATACATACTGTAAAGTGCCTGCAACGCAGTTTTAACTATTTGATTACTATACACATGCAGGGATTTGGAGAACAGAGATGATGGCAAGTGAAAAGGGAGGAACCCAATTTTTTGGAGAAAGAAAACATACAAAAAGAAACGCATCCTTCTGCTTCCAAGGTGACCTTGGAGGAAGCGCTTGGTCCACCACTGCTGGTCTACAGTAAAGAGACGAAGGATGGACTCAGCAGCTTCCAGCTGTGAATGTGTCAGACTTCACGACAGTTAAAATGCAACAGTAATGTCAAAATGTAAAAAACATAAGCAAAAAAAGAAGAGGTACGGTTCAAATAACAGAATCAAATACTTTGTTTAATCTCGCAAAATAAGCCAAAAAAGCCACAAAAGGGAATCACTATTTCAGTTTTTGTTTTTTATTGTCATTGATAGGGTTTAAAAAAAAATGTCCAGAGTTGAGTCAGTGGACTGAAAGGCAAACAGCTCAATCAGAAAGCCTCAGCAGTCTTGCATGAGGCAGCGCAGTGATTCACTGTAACAGGATGTAATGATGATTATTATGGCAGACACATGAATGCCATTTGATGCAGCCTTGTGAACACGGCCTCACGCAGCCTTATCAGGCCACTCTCTCGGTTCAGCGCTGCAGTTTATCATACTACACTAACTCGCATATACACGCACTCCAGATGAGTGCACCATTAAAAAATAACTATTTCACAAAGTGCACAGTAAAGACATGGGGGCAGGGGAAGTGTTACATTCCAGGGGTTAGACGGGGCCACCCTGTCCGTACAAATTATGGATGAAGTTCATACTAAGGCGCTTCTAAAATTGGAAAGCAGTTTTTAGGTTGGTACTGTTGACTAAATTTGGATCAGAAGTGGGATTATTTAAGGAAAAGGTGAGCTCTGTCAAGACTCGTTGGAAATTTAAACCTGTTGAAGTATTAAAGGTTTTATTTAGCTGCATGAAGTAAAAATATTTGTGGAAAATGAAAGAACATGCTCTATTGTTTTATGTTTAGTGAAAAATTGCCTGGTCTTTACCATGTGGTAAAATATTTTTTTGTTTTAATTCTAATTTACAAAATATGAAGCTAATCCCACCATCTATTATTTAATAAAGATGAAACCAAAGCACAACAATAAAACTAAATACACATCATGATTCAAATGCTTTTGAATCATTTTAGTAATAATAATGAAGTAATTTCTATATAGCTTCATTTGTTTACTCCATTTTGGCTGGATACAGAACTGCAGCCATTTCACTAGCAAGGACCACACCACAAAGATATAGGTTTAAAGATTTATTGATGAAGGGATGGAGGGATGAAGGGATGAGGGATGAGGGATGAACCCTCCAGACGAAACCGGCAGTACAAAGAAGCAAAACATTGTTATGACGGATGCAATGAAAGAGTTAAAGGGAGGGTGGGGTTGACGAAATGTAACAGACTGAGATGAGTGGGGGACTCTGTTCAGACCAAGCTTAATCTGTTCAACAGACGCCTCTCACATTTTACTGGGGAATATTGTGGTCCACAGAAAAGTCACCTGTCCCTGACAACTGAAATTAGCTGAAAAATAACAAATTATAAATACATTTATGAATAGAGGAAGGTCTTGAAACATCTAAAATAATAATAATTATTTTAGTGGATCATTTTCAAGTACATTTTAGCTTTAAATCCCAAATTTAAAACTTTACTTAGACTTGAATTTAATGGAAGAAACAAAATATGTAAAATTCCCATTTCTGTCTCTTTTTTTTGTGTCAAAATAAATTTAGCAATACCATACCATACCAACTTTATTTATAAAGCACTGTAAAAATGTACAAAATTTTCGGACTGATAAAAATCTTAAAACTTTAGTTTTAAAGCGGTAAATGTTCCTCAATTTATATATTAAGATTAAAACAAAGTATTTCTTTATTTTGATTCAACCATGTTATCCACTATATAGATTATTTCTTATTCTAAAGGTTGTGCACGGTTATAGATTGAACACAACCCTAAGGTTTGTTTATCTGGAGGGCTTTAGGAGAGCAACAGTTTGGGAACAGTCGTGTTTTGACAGTGCAGTTACCGTGGCGAAGGTGTAGGATAATCCCAAAGAGGCGGCTTATTTTCCCTTTTTTTTCTGTTTTCGTGTGTCTGTCAAGTTTATGAAGTAATTAGCAGAGTCCACTGCATCTCTCTAATGAGCAAGGGCTCGGCTTCCTCAGCACAGTATGCATTTTTTTTTAATAACCCATTAACATGCTCCCTGTGATTATTATCTGAATGAGTGTGTTTTGTCACACTCTCAGACATAACCACACAGCATTTGGGTTTGCTCCAGCGTTCTTTGGGAGTTGTCCAAAAGCAATAGAGAATTAGGCGGTTCATGTTCCTGTCCATGCTGTTCTGAGCAGCGAGAGCCTCATTTTCTGTAATATTTGCAGGACACATCCACGTGGCATGCAGCATGATGGAGAAACAATGCACCATTTTGTGAGAAATTTTACACTGTAACAACTCAGTTTCAGATCTGTGTATGAGTAAAAGAGCTGCTGTTTTGACAGCTTCGCTTTGCAATAAGTCAATATTTTCTCATTTGAAACACTAGATGAGGTTAGATTTTTGCTTTTCCGTGGTTGTTTTTCAGAATGTTGTAGATAAAGGCAGTCAGGTTCAGTAATCTCACTGAATTATTCTAATGCAGTACATAAGATCACGGTGATTTGTTGTAGCTCTTTGGTTTTATGTGGCTCCTAAAAAGATGACATTTGACCACTTGTGGAGAGTAACCTGTTGCTCTCCAATATGACCTTGTAGACAGAATCATTACCAGTACCTCTGGTTGTAGCACTACTGAAGTTAATAGCAGTGTTTTATAATCCTGACATCATTAAGGGTGTAACTAAAGATTCTCGTTCGGGTTAAAGCTGGCCCCGAAATGTCTGGAGTCAGAGAATTGTTAAGTTTGATCCTATCAGCTGTCGCATGAGGACCTGTTTAAATTCAACAACACAGAACACACACACACACACCCCGTTTGTGACAAAATGACAGGTTGTACAAGTATTCAGCAGCAGTCACATCACTGCTATATCAGTTTTCTTCATCTTCATGTGACTTTCAGTTGTTTTAGGAAATTTTTTGCTGGAGATGCAAAAAAGAAACAAGAAATGCTTGGAATTTCTGGCGGAATGGTTTCTCCATCTCACTCTACTTGAGCTGAATTAATTTAGAAAAGTTTTTGATAATTGTGCTTCTTTCTGTGTTGGAAAGTACTTTGACTTTGTATAGCATGCATCCATGTACAAATGCTTTACTTGAGAGTTTTCTTTTCTTTTCTGGAGCCAGTAATTTATGTCATGATAAAAGAGACAATCCCGGTTTTTCTATGAACAGGAGGACATTCACTTAGCAGAACATTCCAACACGTGTAGCATTTTATCTTAAGCTAGACTATAGCTATCTTAAGATAAAAGCTAGCTATTAGTTAGTTAGTCAACTAAGTTGGAGCGGTCATTAATGCAATTAATTACATTTTTTTTTTACATGCAAAAGTCCTAAGTCGGAACCTTTGTATTGTGTTTCAGGTATTACTGTAAATCTGATGCATAAGCGATACCTGAAAACAACAACGATGGTCGACTGTGAGAGTGAATTAATCTTTATGGTGTATTATATTTTTTGTATATATTGTGTATTTCTAATATTTGATGTAATTAGTAATTCTGTGAAGTGGGAGAGAGGGATGCTGCGACTGCGATTGTATGGAGGTGGTAGTGCTCGACGCGGCTGTCACAGGTTCCAGTCCTGGCCTGATGACCTTTGACACATGTCTCCCCCCTCTCTTGTTACCCACTCTCAATTAAAGGTCACTAGAGCCAATAAAACCTTATTAAAAAAAGAAGAGAGAAAGAAAAAGGACAAGGACTCATTTAAGAAAATTAGATTGTTTAGTTGAAGCTGCATGAACTTAAAAGTTAATTAGGTTTACTTACTCAGTAATCTTAAGCTCTATTTTTTTAAGTTAGGTCAACTAATTAAATTTGAACTAGTCAATTTTTTTATTTTTTATATATCAAAAAAAATGTTAAATTTTTTTTGGGTTATTTGAATCCACAAATTGGTTATTTATTTTACAGACACTAATGTTGCATTGCTGCTTTGCTCTACTGCTGCCAATTTGATTCTTAAAGAAGCCAACCCCTAGAGTGTTGATCATTATTAAACATCTGCCTGTAAAATATCTCACACTGCTAAGCCAGTTGGTGGTTCCATGTTCCAAATCAGCACTCTACATCCTGACTGGCGCACTGGTGCAGTGGGACTTTGGCTATGTTGCCATTCCTTAGTACACCAGCTTTTTGCAGATTTTAATTGAAATTCTTTTTGGTGACACATTCTATTTTGTTAGACCATCTTCCCCCTCAGTCATGAACTCTTCTCCATCTACAAGTTGGTCTAAAACCAAATCAGGAGATGCTGCTACTCCCTTTGCCTCCCCCCAGGTCTACCTTTAAAACTCAGGTGAAGAGGCAGACTGAACCGGATCAAGGCTGCAGGTCCAGATGGTGTCAGCCAAAGAGTCTGCAACATCTCTTCAACCTTAGCCTGACCCACGAGAAGGTACTGTTGATGTGGGAGACATCTAGCCTGGTAGTGGTACCAAAAAACTCACCCTCTGTGAGAAACTCCAGAAGAGACAGGTGGAGGCCTCAACAATCATGGGAGGGAGAAGTCTCTGGAGATAACGATGGTCACAAATAGACCACAGTTTATGTCTAACCAGGTGGTCAGCAACACAGGAGCACTACAGGCTACTGTACTCTCACCATTACTTATCACTCTGTACACTTTAGACTTCCAGCACAAGTTCGACTTCTGTCCTCTACAGAAATACTCAGATTACTCTGCAGAGATGATCAAGGAGCTGCATACAGAGAGTTGGTGGACCACTTTGTGGCATGGTGTGGGAACAATCTCATTTTGAACATGAACAATACAAATGAGATTCAGCTCATCAATCTCGCACTTCACCTTTCTTCCATGTTCTTGAACAGACAATGCGTACATTTAGCTATTTTGACCATGAAAATCTTTAAATCATACAGAAAACACAGTTATAGAGCAGTCAATTGAAAAACTAAATTTTCTCCTTGTTAGTACCCATTTCAGTTGTCAAGATGATGGGTGAGGCACTGTTTGACTTGTCTCCCCTGACTGCATGTCACTGCTTGGCAGTGACACTTGACTGTTGTCATTAGGGTCAAATGTTGCTCTCACAGGTACTACCACTATCACCAAATCAGTCCTACACAGTTCAAAAGCCATAGCTTACCCCATCATCCTGGTCTGACTTTTGTCTGCTGGATGACTCATTAGCTTTGGTCATGCTCTGGACTCCCTACTGGTTGCTATTATTTTGAAAATAATAGATCAAATATCTCCTCAGTCACAGCGAGTGAGGAACAGTTCTATGTTTTAGAAAATTACTTACATTTATATTTAGAGAACAGTGAGAAAGTACAAATGCTTATAATCAACTCCCCTGGGCCCTTGATTAGATGGATATAATTTTTGGAATGTAAAAGTTCAGTTTGTGACTTTCCTCTGAAAATGCTTGGCATTGCTGTGTATCTCTTTGAGAACCTGCTCTGCTCCTCCTTTGTAAAGTAGATCTCCAACGCAGCAGCAGCAGATGGTGTCATTTAACGCTGTACTTGGAAAAAAATAAAGTGCAACTTGGTCAGACAATATGTCATTCATACCTGTCAGTCGAATGCAACAATTTTACCTGAATCATCATGTGAAGGTGCTAAGTTACTGATGTCTCCACTCAGGTGGGTTTGTTATGGCTATTGTGTGTTTTTACTAAGTGTGCAACGGCCACTGTCTAAATCAATTTGAGTGTAAAGCTAAGGACATATTTCCAAAGTGGGCCAGTTCACCAGTTACTCCCTCCTGTGCAGTTAAGGGTCAAGGGAAGGATTAATGACTAGTGAATTAACCTGCGGCCTCATGAATATATTTGTGTGCTTACAAAATAAGCAACCTGGGACTTTTGACCAGAAGGGAGAAGTTTCTGGTGATAATGATTAGAGCCAGTTTCTGAATGTGACTGATGCGTGTCTAACTTCTGGAAAAATATTTACTCTCTTTATAAAAATACTTTTATTAATTTATTAGTTTACGAGTATTCTCATAGGTAAAATTTCAGATTTTTGCATTTATGTATGAATTGGAAAACAGGACAAATACAAAACTTAGATATATACACATTTATTGACTTACTAATTTAGATGTCTACGCATGCATTTTTAATTGACAGTAATCTCACCCCATACATTACGCGTTGTGTTTCCATAGCAACTAAAACAAACAAGAAACTGACACAGGTTGTTTGACATCATCATGTCAATGAGAATCTCTATGTTCTCATCTATGATGTCATAAATGTTCAAAGAGATATAAGAATACAATTATTCTCAGTTTGCTTCTCAACTTGGTTGGAGGTAGATCGATTCCAGAGAGACGACTTCAAACTGATTTTACAAACCATTTTAGATGTACACCAAGTCAAGAGGATTTTTGCTATTGGTTGTCACAGTTTTCTTTTGGCTTGTCGTGACACCAGTGGAGCCATGGAGAAAGAAGGAGACCATCTCTGGTTCATCAAGTCTGATCATGATGAGTTTCATTTTATTTATGCTGTAAACTAAGAGCTGTGGCTTAGTTTGAGCCACAGCTCAAACTAAGCCACAGCTTAGTTTAATCTAGATTTAATCTAGATTAATCTAGATTTAGTCTAGATTAAATCTAGATTAAATCTAGTTTAATCTAGATTTAATCTAGTTAAATCTAGATTAAACTAGATTTAGTTTAATCTAAAGAAGCGGTTACATGTTTTACAGTCATCTGAAGTCATCTCGGTGGTTTCCAGGCAGCCAACAATTGCCTCTAATAAACTAAACTTCACATCTTATCTAGTATTGCTTTGCTCATAGAAAAACATTTTTTTTTTGACAATTTGGAACATTTAAAACATTTCTCTTTCCTTTTTCTTGTGTATTGTAGATGCTTGCTGTATATTTGTGATTAGTGTAAATTTGACTTGTAGCTTTAAATGTTAAAATAAGTAAAATAAGTAATATATAAATATATAAAAATAACCAAAAATAACAAGTAAATAGTAATAAATAAAAAATAATAAAATGAAATAATAAAGTATGAAATAAAGTATTCTTTCAAAAAGCAAAACATTTAAGTGACGTCCCAACAGAACCTTAAACCTGTTTGCTGAGTCTTTATGACCAAGTGATACAGTTCCACCTGTCAGTAAAAGTCCTTAAACAGTCTTTCATTAAAACAGGCACAACCTTTGTTCTCTCTGCTCTGCTCATTGTGGTGCTCAGTTTTCTCACTTGAATATTTTTTTTATCAATGTGCTTGTGCGTTCAGCACATACAGACTGGCTGCCCAATGACAAATCTGCCAGCTGCACATGGACTACAGGGGACATGACACGCCCACTGAACTGGTGCAGATGATGAAAATTGTGACACTGGCCTTGCAGTTGAGCAGACAGATGAACAGGAGTCAGCTTTTAAAGCCCCAGCTGTCATTGGCATTTGTTTCTTTGTGCCTCTTTATATATCTGACACCTAAAATAAATTTTAAAAAAAATAATTTTTTCAAATTATTGCGTTAAAACTTAGGATGAAATTTAGATAGTTAAAAAATACTTCAATAACATATTTGCATGACAAACAGAAGCAACAGCAAAAGAAAATTGTTTTCTAAATGAAGTAAAAAAGAAACTGAGAAGAAATCGAGACAAAATGTATTCTGAGATAAAGTTGAGAAGCCACAATACAAACATACAATACATTTTCAAAAGGGAATCTGAATCTTACCATGCTAGAATTGATCTGATACTGATAACATCAATTATCAAATATCAATACCATAACAACTTGGTATTGATATTATTGATGATGCTTAATTTCTGTGTGTATGCATGCATGTGGGGGTGGGCTTGTAGGGGTGTGTGTGTGTGTGTGTGTGTTTCCTTTCAGAGTTCAAAACTTCCTCAGAACTGCAATTATTTAGACCTTGTTCAAAAGAGTTTAATCCTTTAGCCAGTGGAGTCATATTTATATATGAAATATTTGAGAAAACCACAGTCGAAACAAGAAGAAAGAAAAGTTGATGTTGGATTAGTGGGAAACTGACACAAAATAAGGTTTTAAAGAAGGAAACTCAGTAAATATGAAGTAAAACAAACTGTCCATCTCATAAACTCGGATTATTTGGGGGAAAAAAATGTGTGATAAGAAATGTGTGATAAGAAATTTATGAAAAGAAATGTATTTCATATGTTCAAAACCATCATTCACATAAAGTGCACCATATAATCTAAAATAGACATTAGAGAGGGCAGAAATGATGGTTTTGGAAAATATTTTTATGCTTTTAAGAGTTTATGATATGGTTCTACAGGTCAATTGGGGTCAACTGTACAGTAAAAATAACTACTGCAGAATCTTAATAAACATCATAAAGCTCAGTAGCTGTTGAAACGGCATTCTGACCTCAGCTTCCCACTGGAACAGCAAAAACCTCCAACAACATACAGATGATTGTTAGGCTAGGACAGTTACATAACTTATTAATTCCCTCAGCCGAAGCTGCTTCCCGTCTTGCTTTCTGCATTTTATTCTCTTCAGCAGCAAGATAGCAAAATCTTCTCACATCTTCCAGGCTTTAATTTTAGATATCAACCTTTTTGGATGTAGCAAATCAGTAAATACTACAATGTCCAAGTACTACCAAACTGACAGGCAGTTTAATACAAAAGAACTTGGACTAGTTTCACTGCTGAGGTTACTCAAAAGGACGAAAAGAAAAAGAATGGGCGACGTCCTATTGCCGTGGTTACGGATGTTTGGAGGAGTTGAATTTTTGAAAAAGGAAAAATAAGGCGCTGTCTGTTTTGTGACATCGAATCTTTAAAACCTGTAAATGTTAAAAGTATAAAAACAATCAGAATCTGCCTCTCTATTTGTTTTCCAAAGTGGCTGGATAATTTCAAAGCGCTTTGTGCGTTTGTGACCCGATCTCTTAAAATAAATAGTGAGTATGTTACGTCGACCCGAGAACGACATGGTGTTGGAGCAAACAAGTCGATTCATTTGACCTCCTTGCAGCAGTTTTACAGGCTTGGCGTTGACATACCATCAACTTCTCTACCTGCTCATGTCTGTTTTTCTGGTACTTCTCTTGCTCTGCAAAAACACATTCTGTGTGGCGCTACTGCCACCAATCAGTGTGATGGTAGAACTGCATTCTACAATAACACCAACATTTTACAATAGTGACAGTTTTATCAATACACTTAAAGCCTTAGAAGTACATTACATAACAGTATCTGACGGACTAACAAACTACTGCAACAGCAACAGTGCAGACATGGAAGTCTGCACTGTTTTCTGGATTACAAATTCATTCAACAGGTACATGTAGACATGATGTGTGATTGCTTATTGGCTGCACTGAAAATCAGAGTAAGCACTTTGGCTTCAAAGATGATCTATGCAGGAAACATGGGAGTTCTAAAACAAAAAGTTTAATGGTGTTAATTTCATTATATGGATGTTTCACAGATGAAATTGAACTGACTTTGGAGAAAAGTGGTAAGTGTACAAGTTTTTTTTTTCTTCAAACCACTTCTTCATTTTTCATTCAAAACTTTTGTGTATGTCAACATGTGACATACACAAATTTTAAACCGTAAATGAACGAAATAAACAAATAAAAAAATAAGTAAATAAATAAGCAGAGTGTAAAAAGCCATCAGAATTGTTCCCACATTCGCATTCTGACAGGTAAACGCGTCGCCACCAGCGCTTGTTCTTTGCTCACCGTTGAACACTGTGCTTCTTTCTAGTTGAAACAACTAATTTGCTCGAATGACTTCTGTTTGTTTGTTAATTAGCTTTGATTTTTATCTTGTAAAGAGTTTATATGAGAATTTCTGGTAGAGCTCTGGTTCTTTGGGACAACACTTTGACAATCATGGAGCTGAGAGCTTGCAACTTCAGAAAGTAGATATTTCCTCTCTGATCTCAGTGAATTATGTTATCAGAGCAAAAATACAAGCTGCTAGGACAGGTAGTTCTTCATTATTTATATAAAAAACATAAACAAAAAAAATAAAATGATTTACAGATTTCCTAAAACCAGGCCACAAATGTGTCACATGAAATAAGCTGAACCCTGAAGTCATGCTGCAGCTGTATTCAAAAAGTGGAGCAAACTGAATGTATACATTCACGTACACACACCTTGCATCAGCTGTGAAGCATGATAAGCTCAGTTCCTACGTGTATGAAATGCCTTCCACAACCGTGGCGAAGAATATTAATAATGAAAAGGGACACCTTCAACTTCAGGCATAAATATTTATACTTTTTACCTCTTTACTCCTGCAAACTTGCACACCCCGGCACGGTTTGTTTTCATGTCTGCAGTACACTGAGGTACATTTCCAAACCAGTGTGCAGGAACCAGAGTGATCATCACAGAGTTAGACCCGTTCCAATTTCCAAATTTTCCACACCCTTAAATATTTTTGAAATTTTGAAGCTGAGTTCTTAGTTGTACTTTAACAATGATAACCCCAGTAACCTTGAAGCATGTTGAGTGTGCTCATTTTATAATGAGCAGCAGTAACTCCTCATTAAATACTTACTTTCAAGGGACCTAAATGGCATAAATGGGATCAATCCAATCTTCTGACAGGATCAAGCTGCTTTGTAATTGCAAATGGGAATCCAGCCACCACGTAATTGGTTGCTTTTTGCGTATGTGTGTGTGACTGGGTATTAAATGCCTATGGGAGCCCGTTTGCCAGTGTGTAGTGGGGGTTATATGTTCTTCACTCAGTGGATTATGTATCATTTTATCATTTGGTCATTTAGTTAATTTGATAAATATTGAAAGTAATTTGATATCAATCTAAGTGAATTGCAGAATGGACAGGGAGCCAACACAAAGCACAAAGGAGGGGAAATTATTTGTTAAAGGGACTTCAAAATTTGGAAGCAAAACACAAAAACTTGTCTGGTGTAAAACTTTAAATTGACATGATCAGCAACTGATCGCTTTGTTTCAAAATGATCAGTTTTAACCAGTGAGTTGTCCACCATATGGTGGAAGGAGATGTAGAACCTCTACATCTCACATTCAGTTATGAGTATTTTAATATTCTATCTCAGGACATTAAGTTCACTAGTTCATTTCCAGGTCATTTTAAAGAAAATACATTACAGCCCACTTAAATAGAATGGAATCCATGTTAATTGCAGGAAATAGAGGACATTTGGTTTAAAAGATGCACATTTAACCAAAATTATGACATTATGTATTTAAGTAGGAAATTTTAGGAACTTTCTCACACAATAAAAGTGTTAAAGTAATTTTCTTTCAGGTAAAAGGGTCATCGAAGATCAGCAGCTTCTCCCTGAAAATCTTTTTATTTCTGTGGCTTATCCTTTAACCTAAAATGTAATTACTTAAACTCTTTCAAATGAAAAAATGCAGTTTGAACAATATCTCCGCTCCATTTTAATTGTCCGACATCGTGTCTGCTGTTTTCTCTGGCCACTGTTTTGCATACACGGTTTGTTTTCAGGAGCCATGAAGTTTGATTATTATGGAGCACTTCTTCCTGCACTCGAGGGCATTGAGGCTTAAGTTGGTGAACGAAAGTCTTTGTATGCTGATATGTATCTTTGACTATTTATAAGCAAGGTTATTTTTCCTACTCGTCACAGTTTTATCGTTTTCTTTTGGAAGCAGCCACATTTTGAGTGATCCTGGCAGGAGATGTCATGTCCCCTGAGCCCAAACCCTCTGTGAGAACGTCAGACTTCAGTCTATCATTTCACTCATCAGAAGGTGTCGTGTTGTTGTTTAAAGCCCGGGGGCTCCATGTCATTGACCCTCTAACCTGCTGGCAAATTTAGCAAAGAGTCAAATGTTTTCAGTGTTCTTCATGTGACCATCAGCAGACAGAAATGATTTTGTTCTGTTCAGTAGCTCTCTGTATGCAGAGCCGCATCTACATACTTTTGCATAGACGTGACTTATGCTGTCTCATATATCATCACTTGAAATGAAGTGATAAGTCCATTTTGTTTATGGATCATATTCATTTGTTAGTTTAACTTTAGTGGGCTACAAATTAATACCGCCAACAGCAAATTTTAGATATGAAGCTGCAACATTAAATTTTACTCCGGGGGATTCTTTTTTTCCTTGCTTGACGTTATTTCAATGATTGCGGTTTCTTTATGCAAAGGTCATTCTGCAACCATTTCAACTGATTGCAGTTGTATTTCGTTTTAAACAGTTCTTAAGGTAAAAATAGAAAAAGAAATTATATTTCTGTAAATGTATGTCTGTGATTTATAATTTAGAGTGCAGCAAGACTTCAGACAGGTTGTTGCCGTGACGACTTTAAGCAACTGCCGATCGGGGGTCAACTACTCTCAGTCATTATGTCGTTCCTGCTAGATAAACTTTGTCTGATATTGCAAAACCCACATACTGTAGTGTCTAAAACGTATTGGGTTTTATGAAGTGAAGTCAGTGACTCGACGCAACCTGCTAAGTTTCCTTACTTTTACAAATTCAAAGTGAACAAAGATAAAATCCTTTCTACCATTAGTGTCACTCTGCCCGTTTCCATGGAATGTCTGCAGGAAGTTGCCTGTGAGACAATCCGGCGTACTTTAAATTTTGACAAGTCAATAGAGTGCTGAGCAATAAGAAGATACCTGAATACCTAAAGCCCAAAATCTAAAAGACCAGTGAAACACCCTGTGGTGTGGAGTGGTGACTGCCAATGAAGAAACATAGGCATGCCTAGGCCTGTCACAATAAGACGTTTTACTGGACAATAAATTGTCCCAGAACTTATTGCGATAAATAATAATATTGTTGTTTTGAGAACATTTCAAGTAATACAATAGTAAGAATGGCATAAAAATGCAAGAACACATTCTTAAAGATCAATAAACTTTTGCATTTTAATTAACATTTAAACACTGAAACTGGAAGACATTTGGAATATCCAAAATAAATAAACAACAGAAACAACAAATAAAATAAAGCACAAAGTCTCTGTAAACAAAATTATCTTTAAAAAAAAGGGATAGTTGAGACCAAAACACCAGACTGAAAACTTTTATCATTAAGTTTTTGGTAAAAACAGAAAAACGGTAAATCAAGCAAATGAAAATGATTGAGTTCATTTTACTTCTTTGTGCAATTAATTGATTTATTGTTTACTGTGACAGGCCTAAGCATGCCCATTGCACACATGTAGATTAACATAGAATATTCAATTTATAGTCTTTTTTTTTTTTTACATACAACTGTAATAATTTTTAAGAAAAATAAAAAAAATTAATAAAACTTTCTCTATTAATGTCTCGATCTCAGGAAATGCCTGCCATTTGGTGGTAATCAGGAGAATATATCACAAATCGTTTGCTCCATTTTTAACATTGACGTCTGAATTTCAGTTTTTAGCTTTTTATTTTCATTAGCCTTCATTTAAGCGAGTGAGTTATTACAAACAAATTCTTATTTACAATAAGTAAATAACAAACATAGCAACAATGCTGAGGTCATAAAACGAAACAAAAGAATAACACTGAGATTAATTTGACATTAATCATTCTAGCTGAATCATGTGCAGGTTTCAGACAGAACCTTCTTTAGCTGCATCATTTCAACTGCTGGTCAAATGACTGCAGCCAAGATTGATCCAACGTGGCCACTTTGCTGCTTGCTACAGTAATGAACTATTTACTAGCAAGTTTGTGAATCTGTACCTAGTAACATATTGTCAGTATATCACATTATACAGTCTCTATTAAAATTGAAAGGTTATTATAGTGTTTAGATACTAAAAAACTGTATTAAATCCTGCCAATAAACACTATCTCGGTCCTTGACACATAAAAATGACAAAACCATTGCAGGGAGGCTACCGGTGAATTAGCCTGCCTGCAATGGTTTGAAACTCCTAAAATAAATGAAGGGTGAAATCAAAAAAGACACATAACTCTATGCAACCATGTCCCATGTTGTAGTCTTCACACCCACACACTGTCATAGGCTGGCGTCTATCCATTTTCTACCCTTAGGTAAAACATCCTCAGACATCCTTTATTCAGTGAAAAAGAAGAAACAAGGGAAATACCAGCAGAGGAACCGATTTCCACTGAGAAACTTATTGACATACTTGGAAGTCTTATGACAGTGCTTGAGATAAACGGCATTGTTTTGTGCATATCTGTTTATTTTTTATTAATATTCTTGTATTGCATTTTTAGGAAGTATCCCCTAAATAACTTTTTAGATAGTTGTCAGTTGTACTCCTCTACCAGAGAGCAAAAGTTTTAAACCATCCCCTGTTTCATTTCCTATTTTGCCTGCAGTGAACAAGTAGTTATTAAGGTTGTCCTGATGTAGTATTCAGTGTCAGTAGTATCCAGGATTCATGAAGATATTTTGGCATTTTTCTTGAAACTTGCCTGTTTCTGTCATGATTCACAAAAACCTAAGATCCTCACAGTTTCTGTTTCCTTTGTCCAATCCAACCAGGCCGTGTCTACTTATTGTGCAGACTGTACTTAAAATACCGGGATGGTATTATCCCAATATGTCCGGTTTTCACCTAACAGCTCTTTGGGAATCAGTTTGTTGGTACTGGAATGTTACATTTTGTGTTGACTATAAGATGAGCAGAAGAAACACCAAGGACTGCAGAACATTGTTTTCATTGACAAGTTCAGGTTCAAGTTGGCTATACATGGTCACAGACAATAGTCAAGTAGGCTGACTATTGACGACAGGCTCCCAGTTGGTACTAAGGCACCAAACGTGTACGAAGAAATAACCACTGGATCCACGCATTCATGTTGTTTACGTAAAATTCTGACTACAATTCTACTACATAATTGTTGTATCACCAGCTACGCATAAAAACATTATTAAAATACACATTTAAGATTGAAAAAATTAATAAACTCCTGGTTTAAACAATACACATGGAATGTGGTGGAAGTGCAGAGGCAGCTGGGATGTAGGGATCATGTCGGATAGGTTTTTTAAGGCGAGTCTTGAATGTGGTTAGTGAGGAAACTCTACAAAGAGCCAGAGTGAATGCATTCCAGAGTGGAGGAACGATCCGGCTGAAAGATCTTAGAGCCATGGTGGAAAGCTGTTGTTGTTTCTGATATGGGCAACTGCCCAGGGCGCCCCTTTCCCTTGGTCCTTAGATGCCCCTCCAGTCAACAACTTCATGGAGGAGGTGGGGCCTGGGAGGAGTGGATGGAAGTGTGGGAGAGGCCACAGAATGTATTGGTATATATACTTTCCCAATATATGGGAAAGTGCATATTGCTTTAAGCTCTAGAGATATTTGGGGGCATGTTTTATGGAGGACTTTGCCTGTTAAAGGTTTTTCCCTTTAACATGCAAGGCAAATTTACAGCATATTTGAAGCACTCTAATGAAAGTACTATTTAATAATTCAAATAAAACTGGAACCTTGTGAATCAGAATGGAACAAGTCTGGGATAATCAGCGTTGCAGCTGCATAGCGCCAGAAACATAACTTGTTTTTAACACCTTGTTTTGAGGGGAACTTAGCAAAACAGTTCCAGATGGGGTTTTCTGCTGGCCTACTTTCCATCTTCTGTTCTGAATCACAGATGGCAGAAAGATGGCACAATCAGCTACTTTGCGTTAAAGTCCTACAAATAAAGTGTGATGGTGTAGCAAGGCGCTCACTGGGGAGCAGCTGGAGCACTGTAAATCCTAGCAGCACCAGAAGCTATGAGACGTGCACCCACATGGTCTACGACTCCTAGAGGGAAAAAAGTACAGTATCCTGCACTGAAAGACCTTATGTTGATTAAAATGAATGTGACAAATATTACAGTCTGGCAAACTTAAATCTTACAACGGCATCCTGGTGTTTAACGAGGAGATTAGAGTTTCAGAAATAACACGTTTTCACACTTGCTCTGATAAATGGGTTAATTTTCATATCAAATGCTGATGCCAGTGCAAGACATATAAAGACTGTGTAATCAGATTGACAACATGACATTGGACAAGTTGTCTGGGGGGCTTTATCAGAAAGAAGTGACTGGACCTGTCAGGCTGTGTCACGCCACCAGCTGTGAGGGCCTGGCTGACATCCAGTGTGACACCACCTGTGGTCTTTTGTCATCTCTGCTCCCCGAATGCTGCAAAGTAAATGTGACGGACAGGTATTTTCACAACACATGATCCTCAAAATTGCCATAGCCGCTATGTAAAAAAAATAAAAGGCTCAGATTTTTGGAGATTGGCATGCCTCTGTGAAATGTTTTAGGTTTTAGGATAGTTGGGCAGATTGGTGGTAAACGTCACTGGATGTGAGACAGTGTTTGTTAAGTCACAACCCAGGGCCAAAACAGAAAGGGAGTTCTAATATTATCAAGTAGGAAGACAGGAGCTTATTTATGTCTATGGATAAAGCAAACCAGTGAGCTTTGAAATTGCAGTTGTGGAAGCTTTTTTCTTTATCATGGAATAAAAATGCCCCCCATCCCTCCTGCTTAGAACTTAGCTGGACAAAGGACGTTGTGTGTCAGTTCTGAGTATCTAAGGAATCTCCTACCAATGGGGAAACATTCTCAACCTGATAAGATAATTACACAGGACCAGAGGAGGGTGGGGAAAAACCTTGAATTTAACATGGAAACAAAAAGAAAATTACACTGCCATGGCCATTTGTTAATGACTGTTTGTTGTATAATTGTTATTTATTTAGACTTAGATTTCTGGTGGTTAATTAGAAGTTGGGTAGAGCAAAACACAGAGGCTGAAGACTTGAGATTGAAATTGGGGTTCATCTTCCAACAGAGCCATAACACTAGACCTATTAGAAGTACAACTGATAGTTTTAGTTAAAAGCAGATTTAGATTACAGCATATTGAGGTGTTAATATGGCCCAGTCAAGAGAAGAATGAGCAAAAATAAATTCAGTCATTTATAGACCTACCCAAAAAAAGACCTGCAGATGCAACAATAGTGAAAAGTCATTTTACAAAGTATTGAGTCAGGGAGGTTGGATGCCAATCCTGGCCACACTTCTCAGATCTATATTCAAAGTATCTTTTGTTAAAGTTTTGAAATTAATATATCTTTTTTTTTCTCATCTTGACTGCTATGTGCTGCTTTGAGTCACCTTGATAATATTGTAATAAAATACATTTGAGTACGGATATGTTTGCAGAGGCAAAATAGCTAGCAAGCTGCTAGCTTCATTGGATAGCTGTTCAAAAAACAGGCTGGATGTGTAGAGCAGCTTTCTGTTGCTCTACTGCTGCCGTTTAGCTCTAGAGGACAGAAGGCACCAAGGGCCAATTTTATAAAACCTTTTCTTCCTGTTTCCAAATGAAGGGAGGATCTCCTGTTTTTCTCTACCAGTAAGGGCTAAAAACAATGTTCTATATAGAAAAGAAGATGGATATTGACAGATTATGTCTTATATCTATATTAATGGACTGTACTCTGAGCTTTTGCATCTCTCTTGAAATAGCTTCAGTGTCACATGCGAGGAGATTAGTTGTGCTGACCATCGACTGCTGTCACAGTCTTTATTCATAAACACATTACCAGCAAACCCAGTAGTGATTTGGGAATGTAATCACTGCCTCTTTATTAAGGCTTGTTCAGGCTTTTTTATTGGTTTCCTCTCTCAGTGGTTATATTTGCATTTTATTTTTAAGTTTCAGCAATGTAGTTGTGAAGCTGTTTTTATGTTGTGTGTTTCTCTGGAAGACAACCAGGAACTATCACAAACCTCCTTTAACCCGTGACATGGTAGATGTTCAGAGCTCATAAACTTCCATAGCAATATATCAATCAAATTTTATTTGTATAGTACATTTCAGCAGCAAGGCATTTCAAAGTGCTTTACATCATAAACACAAAAACACAAAGTTATGCAACATAGAATCAACAATAAAAACATGACATTAAGTCAAGTTCCATCATTAAATTTGTAATTGATTACATTTCAAATACAATTCTAAACAGGTGGGATTTTAGTCGAGATTTAAAGGAAGTCAGTGTTTCAGCTGTTTTACAGTTTTCATTGAAGTTTGTTCCAAATTTGTGGTGCATTTGGAAGGAGAAGCAGCTGCATCAAGGAGAAGCAGCTTTCAGAAGACCTGAGAGGTCTGGAAGGTTGATACAACAACAGCAGATCTTTAATGTATTGTAACGCTAAACCGTTCAGTGATTTATAAACTAACAACAGTATTTTAAAGTCTATTCTTTGAGCTACAGGGAGCCAGTGTAGGGACTTTAAAACTGGTGTGATGTGCTCTATCTTCCTAGTTTTAGTGAGAACCCGAGCAGCAGCATTCTGGATCAGCTGTAGCTGTTTGATTGATTTGTTGGACAGACCTGTGAAGACGCTGTTGCAATAATCAATGCGACTAAAGATAAACGCATGGATGAGTTTCTCAAGATCTGGCTGAGACATAAGTCCTTTAGATGTCCTGGAGATGTTCTTCAGTTGATAAAAGGCCAACTTTGTGACTGTCTTTATGTGGCTCTGAAGGTTCATGTCAGAGTCCATCACTACTCCCAGGTTTTGGGCCTGATCGCTAGTTTTTAGTTGTAATAACTGAAGCTGAGCATTGACTCTAGATCTATAACTCTGGATTTTTAACTCTAGATCTATAACTATAGATTTATAACTCTAGACCGCTCCTCTTTAGGTCCAAAAATAATAACTTCAGTTTTGTTTCTGTTCAGCAGGAGAAAGTTTTGGCACATCTACATACAGTATTTATCTGTTCTAAGCATCTGTTCAGTGATTGGATGGGTTCAGAGTCTCCTGGTGACATCGTTATGTAGAGCTGTGTATCATCTGCATACTTATGGTAGCTAATATTATTTCCTGTTATAACCTGAGCTAGTGGAAGCATATAAATATTGAATAAGAGGGGTCCTAGGATTGAACCTTGGGGTACCCCACATGTGACCTTTGACCTCTTTGATGAGAAGTTTCCAATTGAAACAAAGGAATCCCTGTTCTTTATGTAAGATTCAAACCAGTTAAGCACTGGACCAGAGAGTCCGACCCAACTCTCCAGTCGATTCAGTAATATGTCATGGTCAACAGTTGCACTGAGGTCCAGCAGAACCAGCACTGTGGTTCTCTCACAGTTCGTACTTACATGGACATCATTGAACACTTTTACGAGGGCAGTCTCTGTGCTGTGGTGAGCACGAAAACCAGACTGGAAGGAGTCAAAGAGGTTGGTTATTATTAGGAAACTATTTAATTGTTTACACACAGTTTTTTCAATAACTTTGCTGACGAATGGGAGGTTGGAGATCGGCCTGTAATTCTGCAGTAGTGATTTGTCCATAGCACACACCAACACACCCCAACACGCGCACACGCACAGACAAATAATTACAAACTGTGTTTCCTCCCATTCCTAGGGGACTCATCTTTATTTAATACTTTCCTGCTAGCTAGCATGGTTCCCGCTGCTCAACTGGGGATCTCACAAAGTTGTGATTCCTGGGATCATGTTCTCTGTTTCAGAAACTTATAAATTTACAAGAACACACCAGACCAACACAAACCCTCTGAGACAAAACAGGATGTGGATTTTTCTTTTATTTCACTAACAATTACAAATCTATGATGGAAGGGGAAAAAAAAGAAAATATATA
>CAEFZY010017504.1:0-10185 GCA_903066815.1 Brachyrhaphis roseni | reverse complement strand
TTAATATTTTTAAATTAATTAAAAATAACAATAGTTGTTGACCTGAAAGCAGAGCATCATTCATAAAAAATAAAGAAAGAACACAATATATTATAAATAGTAATCCAGGGGTGTAGATTTCAACAGTAAATACATTGGTTTAAAAAACAAAAAGAATAGAGAGCAGATATTACAGACATGACAAATTAAAAATATTCAGAGATCTACCATATTCATATGTGTTACAGCTTTTTTGTCCATAAATTAAGGCGTTTTTTTGGTTTTACCAACTACGGGAAATAGTAGATAAATAGAGTTTGATTTCCTTAACCAAAGCTGTAAAAAAAAGTGAAGTTGAAAATGTACATTTGTGAATATGAAATTTGTCAAATATAATAATTAGATTGAATGCCAGTCTTTTGTCTGCATTAGTATTCTTACCATGAAAGCCAAAAATAATATGCTCATACCTCAGGGAACATTTTTTTTTTGTCAGTATTACAGTTTATAAAGTTATTACACTCTTTCCAAAATTTTCGTGTGATATGACAATTCCAGAATAAATGACTAATTGTTTCTGGATGCTCTTTGCAGAACTTACAGTTGGGGTCTATTGTTTTGATATATTTCATCATGTATTGATTAGTAGGATAAATTCAATGTAGCAGTTTTTGTAACAATTTTCATTTTGTTGTTCATGAAAAGTTTCTGATGATGAGTCCACACCTTTTTCCATAGTGAATCAGGGACAAAATTCTTCAAATAGAAAACAGATGAAGGTACAGAAATAATATTGTTGAAACAGAGCATGAATAGTTCTGTTATTCTTACAAGTAGAAGAAAAACATGCTTTACCAATGGTGGTGTGAGTTACATTCAACAGGGCCTTAGATTCATCAACAACATTATCTCTAAAGAGTTCACATATTTCGTTAGTTACAGCATCAAACACAATGTCATACTCTTTAGAAGTTACAGTGAGGTTATACTCGTGTCAGGTTCTGTGTTTTTCTGTGTTTATTTTCGAGTTTTCTGTGTATTTATTTCGAGTTCTGTGTCTCTGTGCTCTCGGTGTTGTCCTGTCCTCCCCTTGATTGTTCCCAGGTGTGTCTCGTTCCCTTGATTGCCTCCTTGTGTATTTAGTGTCTCCTGTGTTCCTTGTCGGGTCCTCGTCTGATGTCAGCCAGTGTGTGTACATGTCCATTCGTTTGCCTTGCGCTACCTGTGCTGAGCCTTGTTTCCGCTCTGCAGTGCTGCCTTGGTTTTTGGACTGTTTACCTGTTTAGTTCTATTAAATTCATCATTCATCTTACCTGGGTCTCCTGGCGTTCTAACTCACCACCTTCACCACACCACTTCATAACAGAAGGAGCCGATCACAACAAGGTGAGGTAGAAGCGCTCATGGCCCAGATGTACCAGGAGGCATGGATCCAGCAGCAGTTGGAGCTGGCTCAGAGGGATCTCTACAGGGACGTAGAGATCCTGCCTTCTCCACTGCTGCTGGAGGAAATGGGACTGTTTCGGACTATGATATATGGAAGAACCAGAGTCACACCCCACCAGCCACCACTCACATTTCCCAGCCCATTCCAACCAACAATTTTAAAATAAGTTCCGAGGAAGATTTCACTCACCTGTTTAAGCTGTTCAAGAGAGACTCATTTATGCTGACTATAGTTCTTGAACTATACGATGAGTACGTCCAGCAAAGTCATTCTGCTCCAGTTTCCACGGTCACCTCCATTCCTGCTCCACAGTCCGCCAGCCCAGTTCCAGCGTCTCTGGGACCACCACCTCCAGTCCCAGCCCCGGTGTCTCCGGCGTCCGGGCCTCCCGCCTCTCTGAGGCCGGCGCAGCCTCAGTGCCCGGCTTCCCTCGTCGACTCTACCGGAGCAGAGTCAGCTCCTCTCACCGGTGCTGCAGCCGTTTCTGCGGGAGCAGAGTCAGCTTCCCTCGTCATCTCTGCCGGAGCAGAGTCAGCTCCGCTCTCTGCCGCCGCCGTTCTCAAGCCCGCAGCTGCCGCCGCCGCTCTAGAGACCGCAGCTGCCGCCGCCGCCGCCGCCGCCGCTCTAGAGACCGCTTCACCAAGTTCCCCTCAGTGACTGCTCCGGCCACAGTCCCCATGGTGTTGGGGTTCCAGGGGGCCCGCCTGGCTCCAGGCCAACAGGCAGTGCAGTTAATGACTTTTCCTGCCCCAGTTAGTGGGTTATCTAATTCCTTGTTGCCTCCTAGTGATCCCTCGTTGCCTCCTAGTGATCCCTCGTTGCCTCCTAGTGACTCCCCTGAGCCTCCTATGCGTCCCCAGAGCTTCCTAGTGCGTCCCCCTCTTAGTGTTCCTATGTCTCCCCCTAGTGGTCCCAGTGTTCCCTCCGAGCCTTCTAGTTTTTTCTTGTTGCCCCCTAGTGTTTCCAGTGTCCCCTCGTTGCCTCCTAGTGTCCCCTCGTTGCCTCCTAGTGTCTCCTCGTTGCCTCCTAGTGTCTCCAGCGCCGCCTCCTAGCAGCGTGTCTCCAGCGCCGGCTCCCAGCGTCTCCCCTGAGCCTTCTCTTAGCGTCTCTCCTGAGCCTTAGTGTTCCCTCCGAGCCTCCTAATGTCCCTTCGTTTCCCCCTAGTGGTCCCAGTGTTTCCTCCAAGTCTCCTAATTCTCCCTGTGAGCCCCCTAGTGTCTCCTCGTCGCCCCCTAGTGCTCCCTGTGACTCCCTGTCATCCCCAAGTGTTCCACCCGCGTTTTCTCCCTCTAGTGTCTCCTCGTCACCCCTTAGTGGTCTCAGGGTCCTGTCTGAGTCCCTTAGTGTCCTGTCTGAATCCCCTAGCGTCCCTTTTTTGCCACCTAGTGTTCTCAGTGTTCCTCTGTTGCCCTTTAGTGTTCCTGAGTCTCCGCCCCTTAGCGTTCCCGTGTCTACGCCTCTTAGTGCTCCTCCTCCCGACTCTTCGTCGCCGCCCCCGTGCGGCCCTAGAGACTCCCCGTCGCCACCTCCAGCGCCGCGGACGGCCTCCGAACTCTCCCCGTGGTTCTGCATCGGGGACGCCCTCTGGACCTCCCACGATGGCCGCCTCCCGTGTTTCCGCCCACAAGGTGGGTAGTTTTTTGTTTCTGGACTCTGGCCCTCCTTCCGTCGCCCCTCCACCCACCCTGTTTGTGTTTTTGTTTTTTCTTGAACATTTTTTGGGACGTCTGGTAGCCGCCCTTTGGAGGGGGGGTACTGTCAGGTTCTGTGTATTTCTGAGTTTATTTTCGAGTTTTCTGTGTATTTATTTCGAGTTCTGTCTCTGTGCTCTCGGTGTTGTCCTGTCCTCCCCTTGATTGTTCCCAGGTGTGTCTCGTTCCCTTGATTGCCTCCTTGTGTATTTAGTGTCTCCTGTGTTCCTTGTCGGGTCCTCGTCTGATGTCAGCCAGTGTGTGTACATGTCCATTCGTTTGCCTTGCGCTACCTGTGCTGAGCCTTGTTTCCGCTCTGCAGTGCTGCCTTGGTTTTTGGACTGTTTACCTGTTTAGTTCTATTAAATCATCATCATTCATCTTACCTGGGTCTCCTGGCGTTCTACCTCACCACCTTCACCACACCACTTCATGGCAACTTGAGTTTGAACTCACTGTAACTGAGCAAACATTCATTTTTGTTAAACAGCTGACACACCAGAAGGATTTAATTGTTGAACCATTAAGGATAAAATAAAGATTTATTTTTGTGAAGGATATGTTGGTTATTCCAGATGAAGAATTTATGAGGAGAAAAATTATGTTTGTATATACGTGCCCATGAAAGAAGTGCTTGTTTGTGAAATGCAGAAAGTTTTACTGGCATTTTCGCTACATTATAATTACAGAGGAGGAGGAAATCAAGACCCCTACACTGGAGAAAATGTAATTTGGGACAGTATTCCAGATGGAGGATGGAGATTTTAGACACGACTTTAACCAATTTACTTTGAATTTATTATTTAGAATTGTGAAATCTAGAAAATTCAACCCTCCTTTTTCATAAGAATTAAGTACCACTGATTTTCTTAAGTAACTTATATGATTTTTCCATAAGAAATTGAATAACATTTGGTCAATAGATTTTATAGTTTGGTTGTCTAAATGCAAGGAGAGCACAGAATAAGTGAGCCATGATATTCCCTCCACTTTAGATAATACCGTCCTCTAAGGCTTACATCACTTTGAAGCCATAAATTAAGGTGGTTTTTTTTTGTTGTTTTTTTTGGTTTTACCAACTAAGGGAGCAAAATTTGATGAACACCTTTCTAAATAATTCTTAGAGATAATTATGCCTAAATAAGAAACATTTTCTTTGACAGGAATATTACCAACAGAATCTAAATCACAATCTTTAACCGGTAGAAGTTCACATTTGTTTATGTTCAAATGAAGTCCTGAAACATCAGAGAAAGTTTGGATTAAATTTAACGCAGGGGAAACTTGACTGCTATCTCTTAAAAACAGAGTACCGGGATTCCCCCAGAAAAGAAGCTAAGCCTGGTGGTAGGTGGCGGCAGGCTGGCCGACTGCCGGCCGACCAGGAAAGTTGAAATATGACTATTTATTATGTGATATTTCACAAATATTTGCTCCACTTCAGTCTTATAAAAAGGAACACTTTTGAAACTGTTAACTAAAAATACAGTTAAAATAAATTCAAATTGTTTGCACTTATGTTGAATCCTACTTTAAAATCTATACTTATAAACAACATTAAATTAACATAAATTAAGTGCAAACAAAGCACCAACACACGTCTCACAATACAGCCACTGAATAACAAAAGGAAACTCAAAAAAATAAGAGATGCTCTACTGTATTGAGCTTTGATCTTTTAGTTTTTGTGGCACAGGAAGCATGTTGGATTGCTGCACATCATCCTTCTGGGTTTTGTAAGGAATTCTTCCAGAGCCTTATCGAAGTCCATGTCAGTCACGCTAGGTCCATTTATTATGATTCGCAGACATGCTGTGAGGCTTTTGCCCTGAAGCCTGTTTCTGAGGTCAGTCTTTATCTATTGAAAATAAACCAGAACTGACATAAAATGTATAGCTAAAGAAACTACTAGTAGAAAAGTAAAAAACAAATTAAACACTTACCCTGTTCGTAGCTGAAAAGTCTCTTTCACAGTTCACACTTGAGACCGGAACTGTCAATGCAACGGCAGAAAGTAGTGACAGATTTGGTTTTAGGAGCTTCAGTTCATCAAAGGCAGAGGCCATTTCCTGCATCACCTCCAGCTTTGACTTGTCCTAAGACAAACAAACAAATGTTTTTGGAATAATTATTTTTAGGAAAAAAGTGAATAATAAAAAAATATACGTTTTAAAGAAATTTCTTAGATATTTTGCTTCTGCTATTTACCTTAAAAGTGCTTTAGCCAAGATGGACTTTGAAACTGGTCCATTCTTGGAGTACTGCCCCTTCATCCAAAGTGGGAAACTTTTTGACAAGCAGTTGCAAGTTCTCTTGAAAGTCATCTTCTTCCTTCTCCACTATATGTGGGCTGAGTATGTTGAATGCAGCCAGGATGTTTATCTCTGGCAATCTCCTCTCAAGATGCTCAATCAGATGGTCCAAGTATGGCTCCATTACCTTGTGAAAAGATGTACTTTCCATAAACAAATAAGTTAGTCCTTAAAAATTGACTTACATGTTTATTGATAGCCAAAAAATTTACTACTTCCTTTTGGAAAAGCTTTGAAAGCCGTGTCAGGTGGGGAAGAACATCTGCCTGGAGATGGATGGCAGCTACAAACCTGTATGTGGCACAGTATGTATAAAGGCCCCTTGCTACAGGGTCCTTTTTCTCTACCTCCTCAGCAAGAGCTGCCAGTACAGCTGCCAGATTTCTCTGAAGAGTTGAGATAGTTCTGTCTTGGGACAGCCATCTTGTATCCTTCACCTCCTAATGTGCAAAGGATAGAGAGATTCAGAAAGAATTGTGTGGAAAATTATCCTACAAATAATTTTTTAAACATTGATAAATTCAAGACAGGGAATTTAGCCCATTTTTGCAAACAGTGATGTCTGAAATATTAAGGAAAAATTAAAATCGCTTACAGTTATTTTTAGGCTGTCCATTTGAAGCACACTTGTCCACACTGGAAGCTGCTTTCAGGACAGCTATGCGATTGGCACAGTTTCTAAAATAAATGTGCAGATCTTGAAGGTGCCCTCGGAACGTTTTCATGAATGGAACATTGTCTGCAGCATCTTTGCATGCAAGAGCAAGGCGCTGCGCAGTGCACAGAAACTAGCTGTGGCCAGGAGTCTGTCAGCTGTTTGGCAACACCATTCTGGCCCCCTTAATAGACATTACAGGTACTTAGAGACAAATAGAAACTATAACTCAAATTATACTTGGTTTTTAGTTCTTACCAGTAAAGCCAGTAAAGGCATTTAAACCCACCAATGATTGCCTCATGCTCCATATTAATTACTGCCTCAAAGGCCTCTGTGATTGACAAGCCTAGAAGATGAAAAACAATAGAGATGTTACCTTCATGTAACCCTTCCCGTTTGGTTGTTAGTCACCTAGCACGACACAAAATGACAACTCCTCACAATGTGATTGACCGCATGCAAGTGGCCCTCCATCGGCACTCCTCAGAATTCTTTATTTTTATTTAATTTTTTTTAGATGTGATCGTATAGTATAACAATAAAACCGTTAACAATTCCTCAAAACAAAACAAAACATTCTTCCAAAAATACATCCAAACTATTTGGACTATTTCTGAGTTGTTATTATTAGTCATCAGACAGTTTTAATTGTGTGTCTGTTGTGTTCGTAGTCTGAATGGTTTAAAGGGCTTTCAGTGCCGATCCATCTCAACCTTAACAGATATAAACATGCAGTAAATAAATTGATTTTCAAACAGTTTTTTGCACCAAAGACTTAATAATAATTAACACGTTTTAATATTATAAAACACGGCAAACTAATGATGGTAAAGAATCACGATGGGTTAACTCAGGGAATCTCATCTGTCTGTGTATCAATCAACTCCAAACCATTTCTGTCACAATTATCGATTTATTCCATTTTGATCATCATGCTCCAAACTTTTCAAGGACTGACCACCCCGCTCACCGCTTCCTCATACACACAAAGCCAGCAGGCCAGTAACCATCCCATTCATACTTGATGACGTCACGCCCACATCCACACACCCACCACCCGTGTCAAAGCCTCTGCTCCTGTCATATCAATAGTTACTTATTTCATTCATATGGCTCTTACAGAGCCTCAGTGAAAATTTATTATTATTAAGTCTTCGTTCGGTGCAAAACACTGATTGAAAATCGATTTATTTACTGCATGTTTATGTCTGTTAAGGCTGAGATGGAACGGCACTGAAAGTCCTTTAAACCATTCAGACTATGAACACAACACAGACACAATTAAAACTGTCAGGTGATTTATTACCCCGCGATAATAACTCAGAAATAGTCCAAATAGTTTAGATGTATTTTTATTTCTTTCCTACTTACGGAACGTTTCTGTTTATATCATAGGTTCGTGGTGCCTTTCTATCCTAAAGAAAAAGATATAAAACTTCAGATATTTCACAAAGAGAAAACCTTATATTAAAGCAGAAAGTACAGCGGCCACCATAAGAAAGGCTCACAGTATTCAATTATGCCGCATAACTGATCAGTACAGTATTGCGAGGGAACGCAAAGTATTGCGAGGGAACGCAAAAGAAAACAAATTCCCCATGTCCCCTAGGGGCCTCCGTACCTTTCCATATTTTTTCAAAATTTAGTGGTCTGAATTTCTTTTTAGTTTGTAATTTTGATGTACCGAAACTCCCAATCAAACTCACTAACTCCCATCGGCAGGCCTTTTTGTCATGGTTACAAGCACAACTTCTCTCCTCACCAGTATTGCATTTGGAATAATAAGGACTATATTTTTTTGATTCCTGGTTTACTCGTAATATTATTCTCGTTGACCAATTGTTTGACAGTGATGGCTTGTTGTTGAGTTAGGAATTTCTCATAACTCAACTAATTGAGTTATGAGAAATTAATTGAGTTATGAGTTGAGTAACTCAATTACCGTATTTTCTGGACTATAAATCGCACCAGCCATAAAATGCATAATAAAGAAGAAAAATACATTTATAAGTCGCACTGGAGTATAAGTCGCATCTTTTAGGGAAATTCATTTGATAAAATCCAACACCACGAACAGACATGCCATCTTGAAAGGCAATAAAATAGAATAGAGGCAACAACAGGCTGAATAATTGTACGGTATGCTAACATTACATGACAAATAAACAACGAACTGAGAACATGCCTGGTATGTTAACATAACATATTAAGAGTTTTATTCAGATAACTATAGCATAAATAACATACTAACAAGTTTACCAAACCATCCGCGTCACTCCAAATCACTAAACGCAATAAAATCTTCGTCCTCGAAGTTGCTTGTAAACAGCTCGGCTAGAATAACACAGGCCCATCACCCCTTGTCTTTGGTGTTCTCCACTAAATCATATGGTCAAAAAAGCATTATATATTAGTTGCAAAAATGTAAAGATCTTAATACAGTTTTTAAAAATAATGTTTAAAAAATATCGCTTGGGATTAAGTAGCTGTTCCCTCACTTCTACCTAATATTAGACCAACCTGTTGCCTTCCTGTCTGTCCGACACATTCATCTTCTCTCCATCCTCACAGCTGAATGATATTCATTTTATGTTAAGTAGATTTAAAAATACAGCAGTCAAATCACATAAAAAAGAATTTTTAACTTTAAATGATGTCCTTGTTGGATAACAGCTACTGACTGGACACTGCATCTGATCTGACTTATAAGATACATCACAACATCACTGTAGTGATATTGAGTAAAGACATTTAAACTCAAGTGTCTCCCTTCCAAGTCCTAGAACAAGAGTCACAAACCTTTTTGAGTCTAAGGGCTTTAGTGACACTGAAGACTAATTTGTTTGATACACACATAAACTTGTACAACTCATCTGTAATTAAAATATCAATAATAATAAATGCACATATGTGTGAATAAATTACAGCCTAGAAAGCAAATAAAAAAGAATGAACCAAAAAATAGGGCAATATTTAATCATTTAATATATAAGTGATCCAAAGAGCCACTAGAACCGCCTATGGGCAGCAGGACTGAGGCATTTTGCTACTGTGTTTTCCTTCATTGTTACAGCTTGATAAGAAGTCAGGTTATCCAAACTGGCAACCCACGTTAATAAAATAGTGAAATAATATTGACCACATAACACTGTATTTATAAAAGATATAAAAAAAATTCCGACACATAAAGCCCTAACAAACTAATGTAGTGTGGCTGATACAATGTATATATTTCACACCCGATTGTATGGTCTTATTGTGAAGGGAGTAAGGTGAGGTGACAAGACACCAACGGTTGTACTTCATTCTATTTTCGGTTTTGATTGGAAGACATTGAGAATAAAACAAGACTCTAATTATATTTTCGCATTGGTGACCCCGAACATCTGCAAACATCTGAAGATGTTTTTTAACGAGAACTCACCAGATGTTGCTGCCGCTTCTCCGCCAGTTGTGGTTTCAGACCAAGTTACTCCAACCGCCGCTTCTGTTTTTACTGCCGTTATCAACAATGTTCCCTCTAAGCTGCGCGCCTGCGCAATCGCGCACTGCTCACACATTCTCTGCGCTGCGCACAATAAAATCTATGCAACGCATAAAATAAAACCCAGCGTAAACTATACATTGAGTTCAGTCATCAGTTTTGACCAATGACGAATAACAACTAACAACTGAGTCATAGGTGTCCAGCCAATGATATGATGCTATGCAGCCAATCATCGAATGCTGTTGTGGGCACGTGCCTTGTCCATATGCGCTGTGGCACCGGGCAGATTTGCTAGGTAGGAAAAGTTAAGGGTCCAACAAATTAAAAAAATGTGTTCAGTTGTGCCCAGTGAAATCTTAGTGATATCTGTGTGATATCAGACAGAATGGATCAGGAGAGGAACCGCAGAACCTAAAGAACCAGACATCAGTCTCTTCATCCCTCAATCATTTCCTGAGAACAAAAATAATATAAACGGCAATTTAAAAGAACAAATCATACAAATCCCCAATGATGAATCACAACTTTGGATGTAGTGTTCCCTCGCCCGGACGCGGGTCACCGGGGCCCCACTCTGGTGCCAGGCCTGGAGGTGGGGCACGTTGGCGAGC
>CAEFZY010017495.1:0-14834 GCA_903066815.1 Brachyrhaphis roseni | reverse complement strand
TCTCTCTCTCTCTCTCTGTCTCTCTCTCTCTCTCTCTCTCTCTCTCTCTCTCTCTCTCTCTCTCTCTCTCTCTCTCTCTCTCTCTCTCTCTGTCTCTCTCTGTCTCTCTCTCTTCCTCCCCCGCCCTATTTTTAAATCTGTTATTTCTGACAGATTCTTCTGTCACTCAGCTGAAACATAAATCACTAAAACAAAAACTACACCAACAGCCATCATAGTTTTATTAACTTTTTTTGGCAGCCATTTTGTTTTCATTTAAGGTCCAGAAACTTCGGACCTTAGGAACAAGAAGATCCAACCAAACAGGTTCAGTTCGGTCAAAACTAAAAAAATCAGTTCCCAAAATACTACAAAGGATTAATAACAACAGTGATATTAAACCAGGAAGTTTTCATTCAACAAATAGAAACTCGATGTGACTAAAAGAGAAATGATCCAATAAATCAATAATCACTGAGAATCTAAAATGACTCAGAATTTCAGAACCAAAAATGAGATTCTGTTTTATTGACATTTCAGGAATGTGAAAATAAATATGATTTTGTAATAATAGAGGAAAACTGGATTCAACATCGATCCAGTTGATCCAAAGTGACCAACAGAACCTGAAAACAGAAACAGGGAACCTGAGGAAGCTGCTCAGTTACATAAATGTTTTCTCTTTTTATTTTTTATTTTTATTTTTGATCTTTAGATAAAATTCTGAAAAACATAAAACTCAGATTTTAGATTTGATCCGTTCTGACAGTTTCTGAAAAACTTTCCTAGTTAATATCTGTTTCTGTTTGTCATTAGTGGGAACAAATCCATTAATATGCTAGCAGAGCTAATGTGTCACTTAGCATTCCTGCTTCCCTTGGAAACCTTTAGCACACTTAGCAGCCAGACGTTTCTTTTCTAAAGCGTTTTATAAAGTTTCAGCTTAATAAAATTTGACATGATGAAGTTTTGGTTATAAAAGTAAAACCAGAGTGAAAGGATGACGTTGCTAGCTCATGCTACGTTGCTAGCTCATGCTACGTTGCTAGCACAGAGTGGGATCAGCGTGGCTGAAATGAGTGTTTAAGGATTATCTTCTGCTAAATGCCATGTTGCTAAAGTGTTTTAGCATCAGCTTCCTCTAAATAAGGAACTCAGATTGTTCATTCCTCTAAATGAACTATTAGCACACCGCTAACATTTTAGTTAGCGCTTCCCATCACTGCTGCTGCTGTGGTGGATTTAAGTTGTTTTATAAACTTTTCTTCTGTCCTGATGGTTTCTGTCTCACTGTAACGCCCGATTTGATCCGATTTGATCCGATTAAAATTTTAATTTTATCAAGTTGTTTTAAGAACAAAACCAGTTTTCTAAAGTTGTGTTGACTTTTTAAAATTCAGTAGTGAGTTGTTTTAATTTTATACTTTAATTTAAGCCAAATTATTTCAAATTATGCAATAAAACATGTAGTTGAACAGTAACACATTTCTTTAAAAGAACTACTCATTTTAAATTAAGATAATTAAAATTCTTCAAGCCATCTTTTTCTTCTTGTACTAAATTAAATCTAATTAAAAGTTAACTCTGTAACTTTATCTTTCTCAAACTCAAACGTTTCAGTTCCAAAAAAGCAGAAAGTTTTCTTTGACTCAGAGAGAAGAAGCCAGCAGAGGCAACCAGAAGCAGCTGTGATGTTTTACAGTGTAATTTTTGGGAACTCCGCCCGGTTCGGTTTCGCTGCTTCACTGAAACTTTCTCCGGTTGAGCTTCGAGTTTCTGCAACTTCTCTGAATATTAAACTGGCCTCCAGCTGCAGTGTGTGTGGGTGTGTGTGTGTGTGTGTGAGGGGGGGCTCTGAGCTGCCATGGACCCACAGACACCCCGTAGCCCCCCCCACCCCCCCAACCCCCCGATCTGGGAAAAAAACACTTGATGCCATCAAAGAGGCGCAGATTGGATCCAGATGTTCTCGTCTCGTTCTTTCCATGTATTTAATGAAGGCGCAGCGATGGAGGAGACTTTTTCATCATTAGTTCTCCCCCCAGATTCTCTTTTCCTGCCTACGAGTCGGTTCTGGTGCCAGCTCGAGAATAAAAACAGAAAGAGGAGGCGGCGGCCCCCCCGGGTCTCCTCCGGGGCTCCAGAGCTTCATGAGAACTCGCTCTGGTTCCTGCAACATCTGGAGGAGGAAAAACTCACCATCAGTTCACAAAATATAGAAACAATCAAATGATGCAAGAATCATGAGAACCTCTGAAGCCGCAGCTTTACTGCAGATCAAATGTTTTAGTTGATCACTTTTTACTGTAAAAACTAAAAATGGGACTGGATTTAATCCCCGGATGTTTCTGTCAGTAAATCGATCAGCGTCATGAAGGCGTCAAGGGGGCGTGGCCTAAAGGGCAGCGACTCACCTGATGATGATGATGATGATGATGATGATGATGATGATGATGATGAAAAAACAGCAGGACCAAAAGGAAACGCAGCATCATTTTATTAGATTTTTATTGTTTTCAACATTTTTCCTTTAAAATAGTAAAATAGAATAAAATAAATCATCAAGTTATGAAACTGAACATTAAAACTTTAAACACGTCAGATTTGTAAATTGTTTTAGATCCAAAACTTAAAGATTTACTTTTTTAAAAAAATCTGCAAAAAAAAAAAAAAAAAGAAAACATATACAAACAAAGAAAAAGTAACACAATTCAGTCAGTTCTGATCAATAAAATCAGGATTTATTTGATACTTCTTTGAAAATATTTGCTGTATTTCCTGAAGTTTATTAAACTAAAGCAGATTTGTTGGTTTTTTAATAAAAGTTCTGACAGAAACACAAAGAGTGTTTATCTAAAGATTCACATTAATTAACTTCTGAGACATTTTGTATCTTGAACTGAAGCCACGGCCGCATACAGTCAGTTGAGGGTCTGCAAACGGCCCACGGACCACACTTTGGACACTTCTGGGTTAAATGTTGATTTTTCTGTTAGTTTGAAATTTAATGAAAATTATTTTAACTGTTTGAGATCTGGTGACATCAGTCAGCTTAAAGAACCTGATAATATTAACAACTTTATTAAAAACACTTTTATAATTATAAAGAAAGAAAAAATATGATTTATGAGGAAATGTTCAAACTAAAACTATAGAGGAGTTGGAAAACTCTGGAGTTTTTCCCTAATAAATACATTTATATTTTTCCAAATAAATATATATTTTCTTCTAAATCAGCCACACACACACACACACACACACACACACACACACACACACATATAAACATTTGTATTAAAAGCATCCCTGTAGGAAATTCCTATGTTTTTTTTTATATTTTTGCAGTTTTGATATTTTATTGTTTATGTTTCTTCCAGATTTAAATTTATTTCTAATTTATGTTCAGCAGAAACACAAAGAGTTTTTATCTAATTTTGTAGCCAAGATCAAATGTTTTCATTGCTTTAATTATATTTACATTTTCATCATTTTTAGATTTTAAGCGGATATAATTCATTTAATTTGTCTGGTTTCAGGTTGGTTCCGTTTGTTGCGGTGATGTTTCTGTTTCTTCCCATATGTTTACATTAAAGCTCCGCCCGGTTCTGGTTCCGACCCGCCGGGCCCAGCAGCGGACCGGACCTGGTTCCGACCCGCCCGGTTCTTTTGCCTGACTGGGCCTCTATGACCCACCTGATCGCTGCCGGATTCCTCAGAAACCCGAACGCAGCGTCTGATCGCAGAGTTGATCCAGAACCGAACCGAACCGAGCCGGACCGAACCAAGCCGACTCCAAATCAGCTACGGCTTCCGGGTTTACACCAATCATCCAATCAGCTAATTTCTGTGAAAAGGAAACAAAGTGCGGGTTTATGTGCTGCAGGCGGTTCTGATGCGGAGGGTTCGGGTTCCTCTGAACATTTATGGGCCGCTGCTGGTTCTGGAAGCGATCAGCAGCTGATTAGAGCGACATGCGGGTTTCAGAACCAGCAGGAGCCTCATTATCACAGATCTCTGCTAAATCTGAAACATTTTAATAACTTTCATCTTCCAGCTGTGAGGAACCAAATTCTCTCATTTTCCTTAAAATCTTTCGTGAAAACAGAAAATTCTGTTCAAGGAGCAAAAATGTTTTATAAATGTTTTATAAATGTTTTTAAACTTTCAGATTCAATTCAAACAGAAACATCGATTCTGGAGTTTAAAGTTCAAACTTTGTTGAAGGAGTTTAGAGACAAATTGATGCGCCAACAATAATAAATATAATTATAATCAATGTTAATTTGAGGATGAGTTCTGACTGTATCCGGGTTTCCTCTCACCTGACGCCGCGCGGTCATAAACCGGGTCACGTTCAGGTGTGAATGTTTCTGATTCAGAACCAGATGTGATCCGGTTCTGCTCAGCTGGTTCTGCTCACTTCAGCACAGTTTATTAAAAATAGATTTTTTTTCTAATTTATTATTTTAAAAATGATTTAAACATCTGCCTCAAAATGGTCATTTATAAGTGCAGAAAGGGTCAGAGGTCACCTGTGAAATAAACTGAAATTTGTCCTGAAACTTGTTTGGAATATGAAATATTTCTATCAAAATGTTTCATCGAGTTAATTATAGTCATTAATCACATTTTAATTGTAAATCATAAATTGTCAAAATAAGCAACATTTTCAATTCAAAACTCTTTTTTTCTAGTAAAATATTGAACATAAAGTGACGATTCACATCCGCAGGTTTTCACTTTAAATCATTTTAATCCGATGTTTTTTTTTTTTAAATCAATTTATTAATAATTGAAGCCAAATTTCACAAACACACATTTTAGAAGAGAAAACCGTTTTTTCTATTTTTTTGACTGAGCTTCAGAAATATTTAATTCCAATTAGATCTTAATGAAAAATTAGTTTTAGTTTGTATAATCGTTAGTTTTGTGTGAGAATATTGTGACATTTTATTCTCGTTATGTTTTAATTTATCCTTCCAATATGGACAGTTATGTGTAATTTAAACGTTTTAAAAGCGTTTTGTCATCATTAGTATTTGTTGGTGCGTCAGATTTACGGGCGTACAGGAAACACGCAGGTTCAAAGGTTCCCACGGGAGAAAAAAAAAATCCTAAATGTGGATTATTGCGTTAAAATCGATATTATTAATAGATATCAAGGCGTTAAATTCCCGTCTCTAACATGAATAAGGACCCAGAACCTTTTCTGGGTCAGCAGGACTTTAAAGTGGTTTTAAAAATGATTTGAGGCATTTTCATTGCACAGGATGAAATAAATCTACAGTTTGATTTTAAAGTTTTGCGTTAGCAAACCCAGCCTTCCAGAACCGGAGCTGTCTGGAGCAGAACCGACCGGCTGAACCCGAACCGGAGGACTGGAGGTGAAACTGACTTCAGACGCTGACCTCTGCTGGACCGGCGACCAATTAAAATCTGTTTTACTGCGTCTGCTGCAGACGGCCAGATGTGACCGGAGCTGTGAACCTTCCTGTGGTTTAACGGCTCGACCCGCCGCCGCAGAACCAGCTTCTGTCCTCAGGACAGGTTCCGGACCGGGTCCGGACCGGAACCGGAACCGGGTCGGAACACCAAGTAACAGTCAGTGTTTCAACCGTTTATTAAAGGAAAATGATTTTCATGTAGTGTTTTCATGACAGAATCAGCCGACAGAACCGGAACCACGTGTCGCCATGGCAACCATCACATTTACCTGACCTGTAATCTGGAAATGTTTGGATCATATTTTACTATAAAACAAAGAATCTGCTTAAAGTTCTTCTAGAAAAAAAAAGTTTATTACACTAAAAATGGGTATTTATCAGAGCGTTTGATCATATTTAAAAGAAATGAGTCAGATATTTAAGAGTTTGGAACAAACTGCATGTTACATTAAATCTGCACTGTAAAAACACAAAACTTGTTTGTTCCAGTTTCTAGAACAAATATCTTAGTACACTTAAAAAAATTAAAAAAAAACTCCAAGCAGCTTTTCAGCAAGAAACATCTTATTATAGGTCAATAATTCCTTAATATTAATAAAAAGTTCTAGTTTCAAAGGCTGATCATTTTATTTATAGCAAGACTTTTTCCATCCAATCAGTGAAATAATCCATCAGTGGAACAAGAACTTTTTCACCAATATTAAGGAATTATCTACTTAAACTTATATTAGTGGCTGAAAAGTTACTTGTGAGTTTTATTTTATTTCAGATAAACTAAAACATCTGAACTAGAAAAACTTGGTCAGTTGTTGCAGTGAATATAAAGTGACTCCAAACAGAAAATATCCAGAAGTTTCCTTTAAACCAGTGACTTCCTGAAACACCTGCAGTCCTCCAGGTAAACCTGCCCTGCCTGAAGGGGGCGCTGCAGCAGAGATCAACACAGAATAAAACCCGGTTCTGTTGATGGAGCATATGAGGAAGACATCAGTGAGATGAAGATCCTTTGCTCTGAGCGTCAGGAGGTCAAAGGTCGAGTCACGTCACAGTTTTCTGACCGTTTACAGTCTGGTTCTGGGTTCAGTTGGTCCAGCGCCTCCTGCTGGAGAGCCTCAGCGCCGCCCAGGGCTGATGGCACTGCCGCCTCACCGCTGTCGTTCCTCTGAGGCTCTGCGGCGGTGGCTCTGCTCTGCTCCTCCTGCTGCAGCTCCTCATGCTGCCGCAGTTCCTCCTGTTGCTGAAGCTCCTCCTGCAGCTGCAGCTCCTGCATCAGCTGCTGCAGCTTGCAGGCTTTGCGCAGCTCGTTCTGCTGGATGATGGCGTACAGATGCTCGGTCAGCTGCTCCTTCACCTCCGTCTTCCTGTGCAGGTCCAGCTTGGCCGCCACGTACTCGTCCTCGGCCTTCTCATAACGCTTCCTGGGAGGCAGAGGTTTGTTTTTAATGATGAATAAAACTGTTTTAATGAGAAAAAAGCTCCAGTAGAGTTGAGATCTTAGCAGTTCGGTCCGTCTAGTTCAGTTCTGCTGCTGATAATAATTTGGTTATGATGTTTTAAAACATGAAGTATAACTTCAGTAAGACTCAACAATCCTCACTTTAACTTGAAATTATTTTCCCATGAGGTTTAGTAATAAAATTACTATTTTATTATTACAATGTCTCTCACATTATTATGACTTTATTTGGACATTAGGGCGACTATTCTGGAATTCTTACAACTTTATTTTGACATTATTACGACTTTCTTTGGATCAAAGAAAATTCTAACATTTGGACCAAATTCTTCCTGAAGTTTATCTAAAAATCGGTTAAATTAAATTGGTTGTGATGATTGTTAAACATCTGATCAGACGACTTTCAGATTCCTTCAGAGTTTCATGAAGACATGAAGTGAGGAACGTGTCGTTTTCCTCCAATCAGAGAGCAGAACCATCCTGGATGTCGAGCTCTGACCGCAGAAATACAGTTTGAATTGTGAAGAACAAAAAACCACAAGCTTGTTGGAAACATTTCAACGACAAACCAGGTCAAGTCAAAAGAAATTTGACTTGATAATTTAACGCCTTGAAATTGGGTCTCTGTCTCTTTAAGAAGCTCCTGCTCTTTGTGAAGCTCCGCCTCCAGGAAGTCGTCCCAACATGGCTCCACTATTAACCCCTTTAACATTTTTACCAGCGTTGCTCTGAGCAGCAGCTCCTATAACGAGCTCAGCAGCTGTTTGAAAATTGCTGCTGGCTAGTTTGAAGGAGCTTTGCATATTTAGCTGTGCAAAACGCTTGGTCACCCTGGCGCTTTGCACAGTTGAATGGTTGCCATGGAGATTAAAGGATTCCTCAGGTTTGTTGTTGATAAGGGGATAACATTAGAACTTGATGGAAATAAAAAAAAAGTTGATTTTACACGATACTGCTGCTTTAAATTTATCCTTCTGCACAGTTTGGCACAGGTTTCAAGCCAGGAAGCCTGGAGTTCCTCCCCACCTGGCGGCGCTGTAGTCCCAGCTGGCCTGCTCTATCCGGCCCCGCAGGATGCCGATGTCGTTGGATACCATGTCGTCGAGCGCCTGCAGTTCCTTCTGGATCCGCCTCAGCTTCACCGCCTCGGCTTGGGTCTGTTTGGACCTGAACACAGAAAACGTTTACTGCGGTGGGTTCTGGCTTTGCCCCCATCTGACTTGATCAACATCCAGAACCCGATCCAGAACCCGGCAGTGCTTACTTCTCAGCGATCGTTTTAGCCAAAAGTGCTTTGGTCAGCTTGTTCCTCTCCTCGATGACTTTCTGCTCCTGCTGCAGCTGCTCCAGACGCGTCTTTTCTCTCCTGCAGCCGCAATAAAACAACAATTTCACAAAAAGGACATTTTCAAAATAAAAAATGTACATTTTTCTGGGGTAAGAAATGTGTCTTTGATCTGTCGCAAAGGTAAAATTTGCGACAGTTCATGTCCAGCATGTGGGGAGTCTGCAGAGATTTTAGCTGCTCATTTCCTGACCCTTGACCTTTACAAGTTTTGGATAGAGGGAAGATTGCTCCCTGCAGTCTTAACTGGTTCTGTTCTGAAGATGATCCAAACCACAGTAGCTATCTTTCCATCTAATATGATGTGAATTCAACAGGAACTTTAGAAATAAAGCTAAAACAAAAATATGAACCAGGCGCGTTTCCATCTACTGGTTTGGAGCAAATGAGCCAGACTAAACAAAGCATAATATAGTCAAATGTTGATGCTTCACATGGCTGTAAACAGGAAGTAGAAGTTGCTAATCAGCATGAACTAGAGAGATTTGGATTCTGAATTTCTTTGGTGCCTCTCATAAGGCACAGACCCACCAGTGGATGGGACTGTTTGCTACAGCAGGACTTACTCTACAAATGTGTTACCATATCCCCTTTAATGAGGAGTCCTATTGGTCCAGGCCTGCTGTAAAATTCACTATGAAATCTGATTGGCTCCACTCTCATACCTCTTGTGATGTCATCAGCCCAATTAAACGAAAAGAAGCTTTTCCCCCTTCAGTTTGTTTTAAAACATTCGATTTTGTGGATCCTGATGATTTCTTTGACCAACTGGGTCTTTACTGTTGGAGCACATTTATTATGATGAAAATAAATCATAACTTGATGTGTAATTTGAGGCCAAACTCACATCTCCACCTCCTGCTTCTCCAGCTCTTTCACCACAGGTATCTCCTCCTTTTTCTCCTCCTCTGCTTTCGGGCGGTGCTCCTCATTCTGCTTCATGTTACCGGGTTTCTGCTGCTTCTCCTGTCCGGCAGCAGGAGCTCCTGTCTGGTCTGGAGGCTGACCATCCATCGTCAGCGGTGGTTTGCTGAGTTGTTGCCCCGGCAGGAGGGTCTGTGAGCCGGCTAACTGAAGCGCTCTCTCCCGCTGCATCTGTTGCCGGCTCCGGCTGGATGTGGATGTGGGAGGCTTCCTACCGCGGGGAGCAGCAGGAGGTGCAGCGGAGTCTGTGGAAGTGCAACCGGCTCATGTTAGGGTTAAAGCCGGTTAAAGCCACAGACTGGGTCGGTTTTATTTTACCTTTCTGCTGGATTCTCCGCAGCTCCTCTTCAGAAAAACCCGCCCAGCCGCTCATCCTACCGCCTCACAACGAGACCAGCCCCCGGAAACATCCAGCTAAAAATACTCTGTGGTTTAAAGAGAGAAAATCACTGAAAACCTCAGAGAAACACCGAAAGAAACGCTCAACACTTCCGCCATATTTGTTTACCACTGCCACGCGAAGGACCTCAACAAGACCGGCGGGATTGTCGTCCCAACTAACGCCTGAATAAAAATGAAAGAATTGTATCGCAAGTAAAGAACAACAAAGCTTAGCTTGTTTTTATTGTCTCAGCTGGCGTTTCTACATTTATCTTTGTTGTGTATATAAGCATTGGTGCCTCCAGACAATTTTTAATTCGGGTGATCACAGCAGGCCAATATCAGGACTACAAATAGGTAATAACTTCATCAGAACTTAAGTATTTAATTTTTATTTGATGCTCTTTTTTTAACCTATTCTTTTTCCTATCTAGATGTAGTAAATATTTAAAAGTTTGAGTAAATAAATTCAATTTCCTAGAAATATATGCATACTAGTATAATTTTGTAACTTTTGGCAACATAATACTAATTATTATAATTTTCCTCTAGGCGACATTTTCGTTTTTCATCTTTGCATTTGTAAATTAATTTCTTCAATTTTTATGATTATGTTTATTGTTCATGTTAAATATAGAGCAAAAAATAAAATTCAATTAACCTAAAGAGTTTCCATCATCACAATAAAAACTTTGGTTAATTTGGCCATAAATAAAAATAACAGTGGGTTTGTTCACAGATCATCATTTGTTGGTTCCTTTTCAGATGTCTGAAGTGCCTGAGGTTGGAGGGGTCAAAGGTTACCCTCAAAACCACTTTCTGAGAAACCTGAATGAAATTAGTTCTGTTGTCCTGAAAAGTGGAGAAGCCGAACTGGTGTCTCAGTGGCTCTGGAGTTTCAGGATTTGGTAACATTTTTCATCTACTATCCAGATGGGAGGGACAGATGGATGGATGGATGGATGGATGGATGGATGGATGGATGGATGGATGAGTTGATGTATGTTTGGATTCTCTGAGTTGTCTCAGTAGAACCTGTCTCTATAAACCCTCGCCATCTTTATCATCAGCCTGAGCGTTTCTCACGGCGGCCATCTTTCTCATCTCATCACCTTCTCCTCCAGTCGTCTGCAGGCTTTTCTTTTCTGTCAGTGACGGCTTCTGGAACAAAGTTTGTCTTTACGTCAGCGGCGCCGGGGAGACAAAGCGACACTAAAACAATGACCTCTGTTTGGCAACCAATAAAAACCGGCCTCCACATCTTTGTTGCATCTGGGGGGCAATTAGAGCAAGTTAAAAGGCAAAACACCTCAGGAGGGCATAAATCGCCAGTAGAGTGGAGACAGAACAGGCATGGAGTCCAGATGGCTCAGCCGCCGCCGCCGCTACGTTCGGGCAGAGGATGGGACGGCCTTGGGGTCCTGATTAGTGAGAGCCACATGGCTCATTACTGAGATGACCTGTGAAGGCAGATGGGGGTTAAAGGTCAGGAAAGTGGAGGAATGGGAGGATCTGAAAGAAGAGCAGTTTTCACCTCTGTGACTCTGATTTCAACCTGTTACTGCAGCACAAACAGCTCATCGTTTTTATACTTTATCATATAATTTACAGTAAAGTTGCTGATTTGTCAGCTGCTGTCAGAAAAACTCACTAACAGAAAACACTTTTAAACCTACAACGTACGGAAGCACTTAACTGCCACAGTTGGAAATAAATTCACAAGCAGAGTCACGTTACAACAAGAAAGTTTTTGGTTTTATCCAGATATAATAATTAGGTAAAAAACCATTAAAACCAGAAACTTGTTATAAACAAATTCTCATCTAAAAAGTGAGATGCATAACTCATTTCAAACAGAAAGTTTCTCATTATAACAGGATAGTTTTGACAAAATATGAAAGTCGTCTCATTATACAAAACACAATACAAGATTTGCTAAACATCATGAAAACAGAATGCAAAACTCGCTTAAACAAGACGACGTTTATCTGGATGATAAAAATTGTGTTTTGGTCACTTTTTAAGGACAATTTTGTTTCCAGAGATTTCATAATTCATTTTATTTGTTGTTTCAGTTGTTTTGTTTATTTATTTTGGATATTTAAAATGTCTTCCAGTTCCAGCGTATTTAAGGCTCATTGATATTTCAGAATGAGTCCCAGCATTATGATTATGCCATTATTAATATTATATTACGGGAAAATGGTGTCAAAACAACATTTATCAGAGTAACTTCTGGGACGATGCATATTCCAGTAAACTTTGTTCAGATCTACATGAGGGAATGATGCAGATCTATGTGTAGATAAAGCCAAACCAGATCTAAACTAGACTCAGCATTAAGCTCACAAAAAGGTCCAAAACTGAAAGACATCTTAACTTAATTATACATTAATTTCCTCCTTTTTAAGCTTGTGACAATTAACAACATCTAACAGCCAAAAGACTCTGCTGTTTTTTGGTTGATTTATGGCTAAAAATGGACATATTTATACTTCAATCACAGAATGATGATGGTTTACTTCATGACAGTTTGCTGGGTTGAAGCAAACAAACCGACTGCAGTTTGAGAAATCTGGTCTAAATCCTTCACATCAAACTGAAAATCATTTCTGTAACAATCAGCTGGAGTTGCTCTTTAACAGGAAGCTCCTTATACGGTCAAAGCTTTCGTTTATAAAGTTGTAATTAGTTTTGAGTAAAAGATTGCTTTCTCGTGTGGGAGAGCGGCGGAGCGCGTGCAGCGGGTGAGCACATCACTCTGGGCGTATTCCCCACAGACGCTCTCCTCGTGACGCTCATTCAGTCCAACAGGAAGTGCCATGAAAAATAAACAGGCGTTCTGCAGAGACGACCATCACACAGAGCCGGGGCCTGGAAGAAATTGAGGATGATTAGAGGTCAGGCTGTTACCTCGGCTCTGAGCTGGAAGCTGCAGGAACCTCTTGCTAATTGCTGTTTTAAAACATCTGTATTCAGAGTAAATGCTGACCTTTTGACCTTCATCCCTCATCCTGACCAAACTCTGCTGCTCCTCTGAGTCTGGATTCACCCACAGTCAACATTTTATCACTCAAACCTGCAGCCTGACATCATGAGGCCTCCACTGTCACCATCGTTTTCTTTTTCAGTCTCTGTGATTCATTTTCTGTTTTTCTCCATAGAAAACTGATGCTACTTTATCTCAGTTAAGCTCATGTTTTGTTTAGGTTTTAAAGAAATTTTAATAATAGTCATTTCATGTTTAACATAATTTTCATGTATTTATTGCTGTGAATTAATCTGTTACATGGATACTGCTAAAAATTCATCACACAGTCCGTACGTTAGCAGTAGGTGCAGATGAATCCCAGAAAGGTAACCTGTCGTTCTGTAAGCAGTCTGAGTTTAGAGGAAATCAAATATAATTTCTGAAAGGGAACGATACATTTCTGATGCTGAATGTTGTAAGTTATGGGAAACTAACCTGTAGCTTCAAAGAAAGCTCTGGAAATTAACAAACAAGTTCCAGAAAGTTGATCTGTCATTTATGGATAAGTTTTAGAAAGTAAGTAAAGTTCTGACAAGGAACCAAGATCCAGAAATGATCTTGGTAAGTTCAGAGAAATGAACCCGTAACTTCTGTGAAGGTTCCAGAAAGTAACTTGGTGCAGCATCTGATGCAGATTATGGATGAAAATATCTGACAGGTCCGTCTCAAACTGTCATGTTTCCCTCCATTTTGCTTTAAAGGAACAATTTGAGTAATTTTTTCCAAAACATTCCTGGTAAAAACATCTGACAGCGTTACCAGAGACATTCTGTTCTCTCAAAGGGATTTTTCTATTTAAACCTAAATCAGAAACATGAAATCAGATTTATGAGGTTGATTCATTTCTCGTGTCCGGAATAGAAACGTTTTAATTAAATCAGTGTGAAAGTGGTTTCATTATTACCTAATTTGACGTTTGGGGCTATGCTGACAGCCCGGAGCTTTTCCGTCTTCATCACGGTTACATTTCTCCAGACTTGGCTCCGAGTCCGGCCCGTGCCAGCTTCATGCCAAACCCTGTTAATGTTCTTGGAGAGGCTCCCTGGTCCGTGTGAGTCCGGCTCTGTGCTCCGCGCCCTGAGGAGTCCCACCTGTAACGGCGGGAGACAATGGCCCCCTGTCTCACCTGCCTCCCAGATAGATTTCCCCTGGCGCCCGGCTCCGTGTGCGGACGCTTTGCTTGCGAACCGGGGTGACGCTTTGGATGGCGACCAGCTATTTCAGCAGGACCCTTCAAAGGCGTGACGTCCAGACGGTCTGGCTCATCCGGGGGTCCGACTCCCAGCTGCAGCCGCAGCGGCAAACTGAAAGAACCGGCCTGTCAGTTTGAGTTCTGGGGAAAAACGCAAGTAGTTAGATAAGACGGGTGATCCGACGGGAGGAGCGGGGCGAACGGCGGACAGAAAGGACCGGAGGGAAGAACCAGAGGTCAACCTGAGGCAGCTTAGAAACCAAACCGCTCCTTTAGGTTCATCTTAGGAACTAAAGTCTTCAGTTTCATTTCAGACAAATTCAAAAACTGGCAAACAAACAGAAACCAACCGGGTCCAGATCTGAGGTTTGGTCAGATTATGGATGTACAATCCTTCTGCTCTTTATTCTATTTTCCTTTAGACATAAACACATCTAAGGTCTACAAATATATCCAATGTAATACCATCCTGACTAATCAGTAGATAGAGTCTGTTCTCTGAGCTACAGACATGTCTTGCAGGAGGAAGGCAGGAAAAAGGAAAATGTAACGAACAAAGAGAATCAACTTACCTGGTGCAGGCGACACTGAGGAAACTCAACCAGAAGCCAACTGGTGAGGATGTCAAGCAGAAGATCTGAGGATGACTGAACAACCTGAGGAAGACATGCACACAGTGGGAGGGTGGTCAGTGGAGCAGGACGAGGTGATGATCTGCAGGAGAGCAATGGCTGAAATGATCTACTACTGGAACAAAACGCATCGGGGATCAGTGGCTGAGATTTCACATTCAAGATGATTTTCTGCATTATAACACAAATTCCTTCATTTCCGGTTTGATGTGAGCAGTTTAGTGCGACACAGAGAAAAAACACACAATGTGGTTTTTACTTTCATCCTCAGAACTCAAACTGACCTAAACTTAATGTTTTCCTCCTGATGGTCCAGTCGACCCGGTTCTACCGGAACCAGAACTCCACCATCTGCTCCACCTGCAGCTGCTGTGGTTCTGAGTCAAACCAACCTGTTCCCCTCCTGGCCTGTGGGGGCGCTGCACCAAGAACCACTGAAGGAAACCACAC